>MU795073.1:0-66563 GCA_027886305.1 Lentinula aff. lateritia
ATATAACTCTGTCATTATCTTGGGACCAGTCTGTCCATGCTCCGATCAGTTGCTCCGCCTCTACCGCCTGCTCAGTCGCTCTGCTCTGCCACTTGTCCCGTTGCTCCGCTTTGTGACACCTATCATATCCAATTATTTGAAGCTCTTGGGGTGAGAAGCTTAATCTTTGAACAAGCTTAACACCACAAAGTACATAAAATATAACAATTGTTGAAAAGGTCAGGATACTACCCAGGTAGGAGGGGAGGAGGGTGGGTGCAAAATCAAATTCTGAGTAAGTTTAGTTGAGAACTTTTGAATACTATCCATGAGGACCGTGATGGTGAGAGAAGGAGATCAAGAGTTGGCTATATGCCTTCCCTCGCTTCCTTACTCGCACTCGAAAACTGAGCTTCCTTTTCCACGGTCACGCGGATGCTCTCACAAGCCGACAAGTGAGTTGATATATATGCTGTCAAGACAGTTTGGTCCCAAGGATCACTAGCTTGACACAGTCACGTTAAATTGCATGCCTTGACAGCATCATGCCCATCTCTGAAATATCTTAGAATTTCTGCCCAGTCCATCTTCATTTTCATTGCTTTTTGGAGTGTTTATACCTTCAGCAAACATAGATATATTCACCTGTTTCTGGTCACTGGTTATGCAAGGACTTCAAGCCAAGCTTTATCACCAATCTCTCCAAGGAAAAGCATCACACACTTGCACCATCAAGGTATAGGTATGTGAAATCCGTATTGACTGCAAGACTATCTCCATTTTCAATGTCTTCAAGTGTGGGTTTGCTGCAATTGCAAGACAAATACCGCTGATAACTTCCTGAGCATGTGCCTTGGCTTTTCTCACACCGACAAATACAGCGATGAATGGAATTTTTTACCTGCTTTATGTAGGGAGGGTCTACCATACGTGTACCGTAATCTGACAAGAAAAGTTTGATTTATGTGCTAGTAGTGTATCAATGTACAGCATACGTACCATGTATACACTTCGCATATTATTCTTGTATACTAAGTCTGCGCCGGGAAGCAGACCGCGTGATTTTTTTGGTCGCATCTTGCATGTAAAATTTCCGAACAAGTTGACTATCAGCATGTTTGGGCCTCTTAAACTGCGATAATTTGAGTGCTTGAAATTATAGTGCCACCTGGCAAATGCGTCGCTATTGAAAGTTCGCGGTTTTGCAGATACAGAAGGGAAAAGAAAAAAGGATAATGAAGGCATCTTCAAGTCAGGTCAGTGAAATGGGAGAAAATGCAGTCAAAGTAAAAGTTTGGGCCAAGATACAATGACAGAATAGGACCGGAAAGGATGGAGAATAGATATAGAGATAATAATAAGGAACTCAAAAGCATCAGACACTTCAGAGTTCTACTGAAAACTCACAAGTCAAGAAACACAAATGTGAAAGGGAATGATAGGGAGGCAAACAAAAAGGCTAGGATTGACACCAGTGGAGATATGAAAAGCCTAGTGCCAATTAGAACTTGAAACAACAATAAGCAAATTAACTGCCCCCTCCATGGACAGCCCATAACTTATGGCATTTACACATTTCATGAATCAAAAGAGAGACCAGAAAATAGAACAAGAGGACGACAAGCTACGAGGACAATGGAATGAGTGGAGCCAGTAGAGCGATATGTGGAAGCACAAACCAACAGAAGACACCAAAAAGGGAGCGAGGAAGCAAAAAAATACAACCCAATGCTTGCACGGGCGCTTGTAATTACGGGTAGTAGTAAAAGAACTTTAGCAAAGCAAGGTGAAATAGGCTTTCAAATTGACTTACTGTACCTGCAGAACAAATGAGAACTGATCTCAAAGCCACCGAATGCTATCTTCTATATCCGAAGTGAATGCATAAGATCCTGCACGATCCTTACAAGCGAGAACTTCGACAACTTTGAACCTTTAAGATTTTTAGGTTTTCGCTGAAGTCCACGAGCGGGAGAAGTGGAATCTACTTCGTCCGAGCATCAGTAAGATCAGCTGCACCGAAACGGTAGGCCACCACCCTTGACCGCGATGTCTTGTCTCTCGACACCAGTTTTATGGTATAAAGACCAAGATTGGTCAGAGTCTGTAGATTGTCGAGCTCCAATCCGGTTACTATCGAGCAAGTATCAAACAAAACATAGAACTTTACCCGTGCATCCACCAAAAAAAGATTGCGAATCAAGATTAAGCCCTCACTATCTGGCTGCACCGAAAGTACTTAGTCAGACATGATAGCTAGAATGAATCAAAGTAGCGCACTGCACAAGGGACCTAAACCGAAAGCCCAGTCTATCCAAGTTCCGGACTGAATTGAGGCTATAACATGTGGAGGAGCAAACGTGTACCCTATACACACCAGTCACAGAAATTTATATGTTTTCAATTTTCTCCAAGAACATGGATCAAGATAAGGAGGATCAGCGTAATGGACAAGTTAGGAATCCAGCACCAAAGTAGAAATATATCAGAACACAAACGGGCATATGCATTCCATGGCACCAGGCCAACATTCGAGATGCCTCACTTGCCGATGTCGGCTTAAATGAAATCAGCTCCATATCATCAATACGAGCACTGTAACTTTACAGAGGCAGACTTGTAATTTGTCGCTTGACTGAAGAACATATCGAAGGTCCGCTGCGAAGGATTTCAGGAATCCAGGTTCTCACCAATGATTAATGAACAGTTATATATCATATCTGACATCAGTGAAACATCTTGCGGGTACCAAAGATGTAAAGACTTACTATGTTACATACTCTTAACATGCGATTCGGCTCCAGCACCCGGTTAGTCCTGAGCTGTCTCCTTAGTTCAAGGTTGACAGGTGCAGTTTACATTAGGCTTTTTGGTGAATATCGAGTCCTGATATATTTGATTGTTTTCATGTATGGATGTGGACAGATACGTTTAGGAACTCACTGATTAAGGGTGCATCTTCCGTGACACATGCAGCATTCACCACCGACCACAGGATTTGGTAAGAATTGGTTATATGTTACTACAAGTAGCTGAAAGCCGACGCAGTCCCACTGAGGCTATGGAACTATAACGGGGCTACGACAAGAGCATTCCTGAAACAAGAATCAGACCTTGTGTCTATCGAAGGAATGGCCATGGACACATTGCAGAATTGAGCGAAATTGACGATCTTGATTGAAAACCGATTTTAAGGTCTCGAAATTGTACTTGACTTCATTCAAGGTAGTTGAAGGCTCCGCATTCAGGTCGCACTGAACGACTAGTAGCTATAGCTCATGAAATTTATAGTTCAAAGTTGTCGCGCTTCCTCCTCGAGTGGCAGTGTAATACTAATATTAGGGTTTCGGAAGTCACGTGGCTGACCTTCATCGCATCGATTAGAAAATTTCTCTCAACGTATTGCCGTCGCATAGAACGTTTTACTTCTCCCCAATCACACTCTCAGATGTCTGTTGATCTCTCAAAACTCGACCAGCACCTTGCAACTAGGACCTACGTTGAAGGGTTAGTATCCGCTCTTCTCTTATCTCATGATGCCAATCTTGCTATGGTCCGTGTTTCCAAGAAGCGACTAGACATCGCTGCACAAGCATGCCGAGTTTCATAGTTTTCTGAACTTCTGGCCGTCCATATCCTTGGCTCATTGCTTCTTTTATGCTTTAGATATACTCCTTCACAGGCCGATGTTCACGTTTTTAAGGCGTTACTCTCTGCTCCTGATTCTTCTCTTGTCAACGTAACTAGATGGTACAAGCATATCGCGTCTTATGCTCCTGAGCATGCTTCTCTCTCTGGCTCCAGCAAGGCAGGAGAAGCTTTCCTCAGCTCCGCTGCACCTGCTCCAGCCGAGGAAGACGATGAAATTGATCTCTTCGGTGAAGACGAGGAAGAAGATGAAGAAGCCGAACGCGTTAAGGCTGAACGGGTGGCCGCGTATAACGCTAAGAAAGCTAACAAGCCCAAAACCATCGCGAAGGTAAATACTTTTTCTACGACATTCGACTATGTACTTAGCTTTGATTCAGTCTGTTGTTACTCTTGAAGTAAAGCCTTGGGATGATGAAACGGACATGGAAGCTTTGGAAAAATCTGTGCGTAGCATTGAGAAGGATGGACTTGTCTGGGGCTCCAGCACACTTGTCGCTATTGGTTATGGTACGTTTCTAATGGTGTTGCATGCTTTCTGGCGACTGACTGCTATAAACTATCAGGTATCAAGAAACTGCAGGTTTGTACCTATCTTATGCCATTTGAATAAACGCTGAAAGGAATATTCTGTAGATCACGCTCGTCATCGGTGAGTTGTTATCAATATCAATTTGATATTCCTCCCTTATGCTTGGCGCAGAGGACGAGAAAATTTCCACCGATGAACTTCAAGAGGAAATTGCAGAATTCGAAGATTACGTCCAGAGCACGGATATCGCAGCCATGCAAAGTTCGTCATTTCTTCGTTGCTTCGAGATTTCCACTGTATCTGACTGAAAACCACCAGAGCTCTAACCCAATTGGAAAGGTGTATATACTCATCGAGTACCGGGAATATGGTTGTACATTGTGGATATTTTTGCATTCAATTGTGATAATTGTTCGTGCTCTCAAGTTGACCTCGAAGGTCAAACGCCTGTTAGGTATCGTGGAGCTCGGAAATGAATTTCAACGATAGCTCGCGATTCAATGTCTACCAATGCTTGCTCACATTAAGGTAAGTATGTATGTACGAAGGAACCGTAAGCCACGTTGACCCATTCGATTTGGCATCTTCTGTCCGCGATTACGGTACGGGTGGATGGCTAACACAGGTGCAGGGGCTTCCATTCATTCTTTAGCTATCAACACGTCAAGTGGCAATACATGATTCTGCGCAATGAGATTCTGAGATTCAACTACACTTTTCCGCGAGAGGCGGTCCCCCCTGGGCTTCATCCTGAACAGTGGCGTACGTATATTCGTTGAATCGTCGAACTTTAAAGTACCCACAGGTTCACGTGTCCGTCCGTTTATTGTGATCTTCATACTCCCTTATTCGGGGATAAGGAAACCAGCAACGGGAACTAGACGGGGAACTCGAAAGACTGGTCGAGGGTTTTTCCGAACTGGGAATTGCTTGAGACTCCCGCTTGCCCCTCAACGGCGACTGTATATCCTTTCGAATCTCTCAATCCAGCGATCGCAGCAGCATGAAGAGACAGATGAATCTCAAAGGCAGATCCCGTGTTCAGCGTTCAAATGGTTTTTAAAAGGTTCCCTCCTAGGTAGGTAGCAGCACAACTAAGATGCTTCCGTATCTCGAGCTCATTCCTCGCGATATCTTGGAGTACATTGCATTCCTTGTCGTCTTAACGCCAATTCCCGTCTCGAGGCCCCCTCAGGAACTCTTGAACCTGTTGCTAACGAGTTCTACTCTCTACTCCTCTCTATGCATCTCTTCCGCTCCACACCTCTACGCCCGCATTTTCCGTAGCACGTTCGACTTCGACATAAATGGACCATCATATGATGCTACCAAAATCACTGACTCCGGGCTGACTTTGGACTTGGTCTCCCGTTATCGCTTGTTAAGGCGAGTTCGGCGTATGGAATTCTCGAAGAAAATGATGCTTGAGGATCTACGTGTGGCCATGCAAACTGTCATTGAGAGTAAAAGGGTCAACGAAACACACCTAAAGTCGGCGGGGTTCTCAGAATTCACCTTTTCCTACGCAGAACAGTGTTTGACCAAGCATCAAATTGCTCAAACCCACGCAGCCTTTGATTATGAAACGAACTTGGTTCTTTGGTTGCTTGCTCTTACTTGGTCTCGGGGTATGTTGTGCTTGGTGTTTGTAGTCCCCGAACTGACCCTGAACCGAGCAGACGACGTCACAAAGATAGCTCAAGAAACTCGAGAGAAATTTCTCATCTTACTACGACCTTTAGTGCTTGGGGTAAGCCGAATTGACCGTTGGTCCTAGCCATTGTGTCCGAGTTCAATCTGACCTCTAGGATGCGCGAGATTATACCATCGTACAGCCGATTCACCAAGAGACCAGCAGAAGCGAGCTCTGCGTACGTGATAGACATTCACCGAAAGCCAATTGCCCGCGCGACACGTCAATCCCGAGTGCCACCTCTGCAGCAATTATCCTGTATTTTGTCCTACAAGAAGCGGGATGTACCAAGGTCTCGCCAAGATTACTTTTCGGTCGTGTTGTTGACTTTGGTGGCGGGCGTGAGGGTCCAACAATGGAAGACTACTATAGCATGACAAATTATCGGACACTTCTTCCCGGCGACGAACACCCTGATAACGGGACTGTATCCAATCCAAGAACTTCGAATCCGACTCGGATTACGCACGACCCTCAGTTCTTCAATCTCATGCAATCCGGTTCTAACGCATATTGCAGCCTCCCCGACGTCATCACAGGTCTTTGGGAAGGGGTTTACATGGTCTGTTTTGAAATTCAGCTCCGATTGCAGCATGGCAGATTGCTCAACTGTAACTCAGGTCTCTTGCGTTCATATGAACAAAGAAGCGTCGTCTTCACCCAGCACACCGGATTTCATTTGCAAGAAATTCATGCAATGTTCACTTGTGTTGTTCTTTCATTTCGGGACACCCGACAACGAGCATCTTGTCCCAGGGTCTATTGGAGGAGAAGTAGACCAATGGACCGCGAATCCAAGGGACTTTTCGACAGAGATGGTGAGAAATTCACTTTCAGCCCGAATTATGAATAAACTTCGGAAATTCGACTCTAGGACTGCCTTACGGTATGTGGATGGGAAACCCCTTACGAGAAATTTGTATCTCCTGCCAGTGGCGAATGTCAAGTGTCTCGAAATTACTCTCAAGCCTCGGATTGTCTGGTCATTGGGCGGGTAAGTCCTTGAAACCATCAACGATGCTCCACAAAGTAATGAAAAGGAGCCTAGACTGCGCAGAATCACGACTCAGCCTGGGGAGGATTCAACTTTGCGGGAAAGTTGAAGCGAGATGGGACTATCGTCATGAAACGAGAATCGGTAAGGTATCTTCTTCTTCTTCACTGTCTCCGAAAATCCCATCTATGAACATGCAGAAATATTCCACCGATGCTGAGCTCGGTATCTGGATTTTCGAAGGGAATATACGATATGGATCCGTATTTGCTGGAACGTGGAGGTCAAGTAATTCACCCGCTAGCGGTATTCACGGGATATTCAGTTTAGGAAAGAATCTCCATCCCTCACAGAGTGAGCACTAACTAATGCTAAATCATGGGGATGATAACTTCACGACACACTTACAACGCGGACCAATTGGGACTACAGCCTCGTACCTGGACAATTCTCTAGTCGTCCGATACTTATTAATCCATATCGAGGTATATATAGACCTACAATACTTTTCCACACGTACTAGAAACACGATATAATTTTTTGAGCCTTCCTGAAACTTGGAGATATCTACTTAGCCTTTGCGAGAGCGCTGCATGTACTTATGCATGAGGGCATGGGGTGTGTAGGATTTACATGTTATTCGACATTCAATCAAAAGGCTTCATGACACTATTTCCTCTAACATCCCTGGCGAAGTTACTTTCCACGCCTTCTCTCCAGTTGGGAACTTCAAACGTGGAAGTATGGCACCAGGGTTTGAGCCTAAGTTCCGATTCGACGACGCGCGCGAAGTGCTCTGACCAGCCTTTTCGTGGAAAGGCAGCAGTGGTCGTTTCGATCAAGCGGGAATGTATGAGATTGGCGCGTCTGTGATGTAGAAGAATGGGAAGTTGTTCGTAAATGATCCTGTATTCACTTACAATCCTACGTTGTCTGTATAGAAAGGAAAAGGGGATAGTTCTTATAAGTCCTCGAAGTTTTATTTTAGCAGCATGGAATAGTCCCTGCCAGATACAATATAATCAAATATGTAGCCTCACCTAGAATCGTGGCAAGCTGTAAAATTTGTCCAATCATCGTGATATTCCCACTATTCAGATATTTAGTGTTGACACCTGAAGATTTTTTAGTATTCATTTTTGAAGTAGTACTCACCCTTTGACAAAAATATCCTGATGTCGCACGATCGCGTCGCATACCGAGTCCGCTTGATCCTCGACACCTCCCAACTGAAGTAGTAGATCGCGGGCGACGATAGCGCCTTTAAATTCAAATGACAGCTTTGTCGTTGACAGATACCTTTTTGCAGTACCTATGTCGTGCAAAAGACAAGCGAGATAGTATGTTTCAAGGTCGTATGACCAGTGCGGAAAGTGAGTTTTTGTCAAAGCAACACCTATTGTCAATCATTAGGTATGTGATGAATCGAGTTCAACTAAACGGAAGATGGCAATGGTTTACCGTAGATATAGACCCTATTACTGTGGTTGAACGTCTGCTCGTCAAGCTCTTTCTATGCATACGAAAGTGTCAAGATCAGAACAAGAAGACTCAGGATAAACTAACAGAACGTGGAAGAATCAATCGGCAGTACATAGACTAAAGAGTCTGGAGACTCTGAGAATTTCGCTTATTCCACTTACTTTGACGAACGTTGTAACATCATTCACAAGTACTGATTCGGGAATAGGAAAATCTTCCGCCTGGAAATAATCTTGCTTAGGGCTGTCGCCGCTCGCTGTTGGATGATTAGCGAAAAGGACTGCGGGATCTCTTGGTACAGGAGTGAAGCCATAGAAAGCGATATTAGGATCTGACATGATGGGTAAATTTTTCGAGTGGTGCGTGTAATCAGAGAGCAAAAGGAACTATAGAGCTGGACCAAGCCGCGCTTTAAGTACGAAACGTGTGAAAGCTGTAGCCATCGAGTATATTATATTCAGTCCGATTCCGAAGTCATATGCTGTAGAGGATGAATACCAAGAAAAATTGCAGTTCACAGGGCATAGAGTATACCCTCGTACAGGCCGAACCAAGGCCGAACCAGACTAAGAAAATTTGCGTCTTTGGTCTACAGAAACCGGGCAGAAATCGTTTCCAATAACCCCTCGGTGGGAATGATTTGCAGACCAGGTGAAATTATACAGAATGAGTTAGGACTTGTGAGCAAAACGCGGGTCTTAACGGAGGTGAGCAAATTAACCAAGCAACTGAATCCTGACTAAATCAGGAGAATTTTGGAAATTGACTCTTGAAACACGCTTGAGTCATATCATGGATCTCATTTTGCTTTTGTCCGATGTGTGAGATCAAGAAGAGCTAGTTAATTTCAGGAAAGAAAAGATAACTTATATAGAGAAGGTTGGCCGACATGGCCCAATTGAAACCTGCGAGCGAATCATGTCCTTCCTAAGCCTCCGGGGGATCCTGCAAACATATACAGTAAGAAAAACCCAAAGCGAAGCTGAGTTTGAGCCCTAATTTTGAAGTGCTGCGATACGGCAGTGTCCAGCGATCCCCTGAAGATAGCCGTACTCATTAGAGCTAGACTTCTAATGTGAGAGGCAATGCTTTGAGGGCTGGGGTGAGATGGGCGCAATTTGCGAATCACGTCGAATAGGACACATTGAAACATAGAGTACTACATGCATACAATCAGGATTTAATACATCAGAAGCACACGGAGGAACAATGAAAAAACGGGAATCAAGCTCTACCGGATGCAAAAAGTGCCAATACTTGATCGTAATGCGGAAGAGACAAACTGAAGACGAGCAATAGTGCAGAATCTGAGTAAGCCTCGAAATATCCGAGCGTCATGGAGGCAAACTTAAAGACATATGTATAGGACATTTTCATAATCAGAACAAGGAGGAAGCAGTCTGAGAAAGAAAGAAACTCAAGCGAAAGAAAAATCTGCAATCTTGATCACAACTTGAGGATCAAGACGAGCAACCCGATTTCCACAGCCAACACGACACAAGCGACCGAGATAACAATCCATCCTGCAGTGACGAACGGCCTTCCGAAAATGCGCGTACCCTTTTGACCTACAGTTCGAATTATGTCTTCGGGCGCATGCAAACCGGGATTAATGTAGGAGAGATGAGGGTTTTGTGAAAGCCTAGGGCTTGTTTTTGTCCCTCGTGTATCAGCGAAGTCATGCCGTGAATGGCGATCGCGAAGGAATGAGAGTACGAAGAGAAGAGCCCCCAGAATTGTGAATAGCAGACCAACTATTGAGCAATCAGACACCCTGTATAGCGGGAGAACGGAGAAACAAGAAAAGATATGTGATGCGGATTCCTGAAGCAGTTTGTGTGAAAATTTGAGTTGAGAGTGATACTAGATTGGACACGGATCCGGGCGGAACAAGAAATCTGAGCGTTATGTACTTACTTCGATAAAATCTGGAATCGAAGAGACGCAATATTGTTAAAGCATAACCGAGGTTCCCAAGAGCGGTACGAAAGTACGCTCCATAGAATGTACGCTGGCGAGCACGGATTTCGACTAGTTCATTGAGGTCTGAAGCAAAGAAAGATTCAGCTCTGTGGCCTCTATAGAAGGAGCAATGAATTAGCATATTCAGCGAACAGTTTTTGAATAGTTTCTGCAAGAAACCCCCTCACCGATACCTATGTCCAATCCTATCATCATTGCTCATCGTGGTCCAGAACAACGCACGCGGCCCGTTACGTACCGTGGCCATTTTTTCTGTCAAGGTCTTCGCGAAAACGAGTTTCGACTGCACCAGGCGTTCTTCAAGGTGTGACTGAACTTCTCAGCCTCTTGGATTTCCCTTATCATTCTCGAACTTCTGAACTCTAAAGATTGGAAGGCCTGAAATGTCTTCCTTGGTGGGCCTGAGGATACATTGCTTTCCAGCACGAAGGTATGTTCTATGACCGATAATTAAGTATTTTGTGTGTTCTGAATTTTACTAGATTCAATGCTCTAATCAACGTGTCATTTTACCAACCTAGCAGAACCAGAAGCTTCTCCCATCTGGTTGTGAGTTATAATGATGTATACACTATGGTGCAAAGCATTAATAGATCTTCTAGTACCCCCACAACACACGCCCTCGGAATCTACCATATCTTAGTGTAGCTACATTCCCATCCAGGTCCTTCTCACTTTGGCCTTTTTCGAAATCCTCTCCTTCTGCACCCCTGCCAGATTCTGGTGCGCCCCCACCTACATTAGCACAATCATCTTCAGAAGCGTTCTTAGAGACAGAACCAGCAGAAGCTGCTGTCTCAGCAATATCTGGATCCTCCAATATACCAACACACACAGAAGCCATATTATCTGAGCCTGTATTGTCGGAACTTTCAAAATCTCTTCCCGAGGGCGTAGATCTCGCTCCTCCAGTGGAACTACTATCTCCAGATGTCGTTGACGCTACTATCAACGTCGCTAATGCCTCCAACTCCCTTGTTCCCCCTGCACTACAATTGGGTGACCTTGCCTCCCTCGACCTCATTTCGTACACTCCCGCAGGCCTCATTCGTTGGTCCTTCGAGCTCATAAATGTAGGCACTGGTTTATCATGGTTCTGGACCATCATACTCGGAACACTCTTCTGGCGTCTGGTGCTCTTCCCAGTGGTTGTGAAAACGCTTCAATTTTCTTCTCGAATGCACCTCATCCAACCTCAAACACAAGCTATCATGCAACAAACTCTGCAAGCTCGACAAAAAGGGGACATGCTAGCGATGCAAAAGCTGCAGAAGGATCAGGTGGCGCTGTATAAGAGTGTCGGGTTGTCGCCGTTGCAAGGATTGGTGGGACCGGTCTTTCAGCTACCAGTTGCGCTGGGGATGTTTATCGGCTTGAAGAAGATGTGTGAGCTTCCTGTTCCACAGCTGACCGTCAGTGGTATGGATTGGCTTCCTGATTTAACTGCGGTGGATCCGACTGGTATTATGGCTCCTGCGTTTGCAGTAACGCTGTTCTGGCAGATGACAGTGAGCACCCTTTCGTTTCTCTACTCGAGTGGGCTTGGGCTTGTGTTTGTATCTTTAACTTACGGGTGCTACGTATAGGTCAGCGCTCGTGATATGAATGTTCAAGCTCAACCAGGAATGGCCCATGTTATGAACCTGATGCGATTTCCTGGGGCCCCGCTCTTTTCATTTTTCATGACCACTTTACCTTCGGTAAGCACTCTCAGCAATAAACTTCATTCCAGGATTAAAACTAACTCATACTTTTCTTATGATCAGGGCCTCGTCTTATCAATAATAGTGGCAGCCATCGCTACCGGTTTACAATCCCTCGTTTTCCGTATTCCCGCTGTACGAAGTTTCTTGGGTATCCTTCCGCCTCCACAGGTAGAGGGACGCCAAGGGCTCCCCTCGTTCATGGAAACATTCGCGTACGTCAAAAATTGGTGGAAGAACAAATGGATCGATGCCAAGAATGACGCCCGAAATCGAGCGGAACAGCAAAGATTGAAGGGTGGCCCCCCGAGGAGGAGATTATGAAGATCAACTGGTGTAAGTTAGAACCCCACATAATAGACAGGAGAGCCGTTGAAAAGTAATACGTTCACCTCATTGTCGTCAGCGTGCCCTCGTGATGTCTGGCAGTAATTTTATGCTTTGGACCTGCGCTAAAGGCTATACATGAATAAATAAAAAGAATCAACTTGCGAGTACGCTGAAAGTTAGGCTTTTTACGATCAGTCTGAACATAACCTAATTCGACCGCGTATGTAATCCAAAGATATAGCGAGCAAACAGCATCGTAAGCTACCTGTACTGCTGAGCAGACTTCCTTGGGTATCTAGAACGAGAAGAAAAGATGCAGACACGATAGAAGAAAATAGTAAAGATATGCCACTCCGTGCTAATTTACCCCGGATATAGAGCCATGATCTCACAACATGAAAACCATGGTCATACCAACGATAACAGTGGCAATGGTCCTGATATCAAGGACAGAAGACCTGAGCGATCCGTTGTCACTCGAACCAGTGCTGATCCCACCAGCAGCCTGAACGACACCACTCAGGAAGTTGGAACCACAGACGCTGGTGATGGCATTGTACACGCTAGTTTGTTGGTTGAGCAGCGAGCTGGAAGCGATACCGGGAGCGTAGGGAGCGTTCGATTCAAAGTTGATGTACGAAGTCATGATGTTCCTTGTGCAAGTGGTGCACTGAGCGGACGTAAGAGTCGACTGAAGGAACATGAATGCAAGGTTGGTAGTAGAGAACGTGGTGCTGTTGACCGTTCCAGAAGAAGTGGAGATGTATTGCTGTGCCTGCGAGGCCAAAGTAGCAGCCGAGGCTCCTGAGGCAGACGCAGCGGCCGAGGAGCTGGTGGAGGTGACAGAAAGGGCACAGTAACTTCCACTATCGCTTTTGGAGCACAAAGCAGTCTTCATCGGCGAGATGATGTACAAGACATCATAGAGCCCAACAACATCCGAGTTGGAGGTGAGTTCGCTAGAGCATGCCGAGGCAAAGTTGGAAAGGGTAGACCGGAAAAGACTGTCATCGCATATGCTGGTTGAGCAGATGGTTGAAAGCGCGGAGGCAGAAGCGGTGGATGAACTGCTGGCTTCCAACACAGGAGAAAGGCATGACTGGATCGTTGAATTGTTGTTGACGGTCTGGAGAAAGGTTGTACAATCTGAGCTGATACCAGAAGGAACCAGCGAATCCTTTGTAGGTCATGATTAGCAATGATTTCAGAAAGAAAATGAACAATGATGAGTACCTGGGCAAAGACCGCGGCGGAGAGTAGGGAGACGATGGTGAGAGTGCTGAGCATTGTGTGTGTAGAGAGTTTTTAGGATATCAAGATGATAAAGGAATGGATGGGTCGTTAGACGACGATGGTGATTAATAAAAGAGATCAAGAAAACGTTGCTGGGCGCGCTGTGTGGTGGAAACGAGGTTTGTTTTCACGGCGTTGACTTGCCGCGACACAAAAAAAAACACAAACAATGACAAGCAGTGCACGCTATGAATTTGATGGCTTGGCATTTAGAAATTTAAGCTTGAGCTTGAAATAACAAAACTCGATCAGTGACCTTTTTCAGCACTTTTCAGACGGTGTGTATGCCATCCACCGCAGTTCCAAGGTCAAAGCGTATATTGTGAATCACTCATGAACTATATACATAGTTTCCACCGTCTCCGAACCGAGTACATATACTCCGGATTCGCCCTTTACTTCAAACGTATGGGGAATACTCTAGAATACTTCTCCTCACGCAGCTGTGATTACAAAGTCGGCGCTGGAAGCGTATACAAAATCAACTGAACTATTGATTGAAGTCAAGTATCAGTAAGTATGGAAAGAGAGCGAACAAAGGCAAGTAATAGCAGGATTTTACCTTGAGTTGACAGCTCTCAGTTGATATGATTTCCTGTCCGTTATGTCAGTTCATTTGTTCGCGGAAAAGTAAAAAAAGTAGCAAAGGGAAAAAGAACAAGGACTCACGTCGTCAACGTGTCCGGAAGGGTAACAGTGACGCTTCCAGCAGCCGTTTCAATTTCACCGAAATCCGCCTCGAGTCCGAAGGGTAAATTAGCAGCGTTGAGCAGGAAGAGTGTAAACTCTGTTGGATTACTCGCAGTGCTTTCCCAGGCGACTTCCATCGGACCTCCGGCAACCAATATTCCACTCGGAGTGTCGAGGAGGAGGGCAGAGGCGATGGATGCCCCGAGGGCGATAGTCGGGAGAATACTAAATGAAACTCACAATGTAATATTTGCATTACTGGGGAGTGAACCTACCTTTGAATAAACATGTTGTAGTATTCGATGAAGACTTTGGAGAAGGTCAGCTAGGTATAAAATATCGGATTGAGCCTCACAAGCACCGTATTTATGTGGTCGAAGTCCTCGAAGCTTGGCACTCTTGGGCCTCATGAGATGAATAAATGCAGTGTCATATCACAACGAGGTAGGTCAAATGATAATATCAATCTTGTTTTGAAAGGCTCTCGGACTCTCTCAGACCGGGATAAGAACGCCTCGAATAACTAGTATTTCAGGTATATTCATCGCTATTCATCGACATCCGAACCATATACGTCCTGGGACCTCGAAAGCGATGCTTGAGCTTCGTCTCTTCCCGTGATGAGCTATACCAGCATTATTGAATGCAGTGGTTGGAGCTGCGAGGGCACGTCCGCCATATGTCGTCTGAGTTAAGCAGAAAGATATATGTAGGTACGTAATATTTAGTCAGCAATGTCGCGTTGTGTCGGCTTGAAGCACTTAGTTTTCAGTTCTTCATTTACCCAGTTCTTCAGCTTGTTCCTTTCATTCTCCTTCACGAATCACCATGGTCAAGATCTATTCGATATCAATCCTCGTCGCTCCTCCTTCACAGCCCTCTACTGTTCTAGCTACTGCGTCTGATTTATCACAATTCTCATTCTACCAGAAGGGTTCTGTAGCAGAGTTTCTGGCGTTCTTTGGGAGGACGGTAGTGGACAGGACCCCGCAGGGGCAAAGGCACAGTGTTCAGGAAAATAACTATACAGCACATGTATATAATCGGGGTGGAGCAGAGCAGTTAGCTGGTAAGTTGGTCAACTCCATTACTCACAAATACATACGTCTTTGTTCCAATCCATCGACGCTTACAACATTCGGACATTCATCATGTCTTGGACGCTGATGAATCCACGTTGTCTTTCAGCCGTCATAATAACAGACCAAGAGTATCCCGTCCGGCCTGCCTTCTCCCTCCTTACCAAGATTCTCGATGAATTCATTGCGAAATTCCCGCAATCGTCTTTCGACAACTCCTCGTCTATCAGCTTTCCCGAAATACAAATATACGTGTCCAAGTATCAGGATCCAGCACAGGCGGATAAGATTATGCAAGTGCAGCAGGAGTTGGATGAAACCAAGATTATCTTGGTGAGTGTGACTTTTGCTACGATTAGCTGGATGGTGGCCTGGATAGCAAAGGGACTCAGTATGAGTATCGCCACCATACATTGTTATGGTCAAACTGTACTGTGATTCATATATTTATCCGATCTTCCCAACAGCACAAGACAATTGAATCCGTCCTTGAACGAGGCGAAAAGCTCGAAACGCTCGTCGATCGGTCGCAGGCGCTCTCTGCGCAAAGCAAGATGTTTTACAAGACCGCCAAGAAGGTGAACACCCATATTCCTTCGAATTGCACTGTCCTCAAGGCTAACGCACTGTCACTTTCTCATAGCAAAACGATTGTTGCGTCGTCATGTAATTTAAATCGAACGGCGGAGACACATCCACAGTACACGCTGAACCACGTGTAGTGACTGGTCCTCATCTTCGTGTCCGAGTCCCTTCCGTCGTAGCCCAGATTTCCGCCTACGATTTGACTTCATCTACTAACACCGTATCTCTCTCAATTCCTGTCCCCTTCGTGAATCACCATGGATTTCAATTTTGGCTATATCCTATCCTTTCTTTCTCAATCTTCCTACTCCCTTACATATAATTTCTTGTATCGTATCAAGTATCCCGTATCGACATCAAATTCTGACCACAATAGCACTGACGTCGAGATCTGTTGAGAGCGTCCTAATGAAGCCTCTCAATTTTATGCTGACTACGCCCCAGTCCCTTTAGCAGGCCCACAAGCAAAATCCCGGACAATAATCCTTCTCTCCTTCAAATCTTGGCGGATCTCCTCGGGACTCAGTTCAAATTCTATAATCTCCGTGGGGGTTGGTGAAGGGCTATCTCTCGTGTGCTCCGAGTCCATGTCCGGATTGCAGGGGGGGAAAACGTAGCCTGGGATCGGGCACTGTTTCCTAGGATAGCATCTTGGCACATTGCTCCAGTCTGACGCCGCTATTGGCATCGATCCTTCGTTGCTACCGGAAGTGGCAGAAACGGGGACTGGTTTTCTAGACAGACTAGCACCGGAAAAGCTTGAGTCTTCCTCTGAAAGAGTATATATCCCGTCAGGTTGCTGCAGGATTATTCAATGAATTTTTAGTGGGCAGTCAAGGTGAGTTGATTTCCGCTTTACCTTATCCGCTTCCTCGTTCTTGTTCACGTTTGTATCCTGGTACATGCCAGTGACACCGACGTCTTTCCCGGTACCCATATCTGAATCTAGGAGGATCGATTGATTCCTGCTTGTGTGTTGGGAAAGCATGGCGTGTTCTGTCTTAGAGTTGGGAGGAGTCGTTGCTGAGGTCGAAAGGTAACGACGTTTTTGTCCGTCTAGCTTTCTGTGAGGGATTTTATACCGCCATATTGCCACTTACATAACGTTTTGGCCTTCAGCGTTTTGACCTACAATTTGCCACAGGTAACACAATGGTCCATGACTAAAGTGAGTGACCTACGACCACAATGAATGTTCGAAGGAAGGTGCAAACTCGTTTCATTCACCCTCATTTACTCCCAGTTACTCCCGCGTTGCTTGATATCATATTTTGATCATGAGATGTCAAAAAGCAAACGAGAAGTGTTGTTCTCCTATGGTGGACATGATGAATTGTTGATTCTGGTAGCTTCCAGGGCCCCCGCGTCAGACATGCCCTCTTTTAAATAATGGCCTTGTTCATCATTTCCTTTCCATTCGTTGCTTTCTCTTTTCTCTCTTCTCTCCGAATTTTTGCTGAACAGAAAATGGACACCCAGATGGCCACTGTTTTGGTAAATTCACAGATTGTGTCGGTGAGTACCATGGACAGATTCTGCACATCTATGATATTCATCCGTCAACAGTATACCAAAGGTGTCTAATTCCAAGTCACACCTGCATACCCCTGTATACTCATTTGTGAATCAACTTCAAGTCGCAATGCTTATGCTTCTGGTGCAGTTCCAGTTTACTATATGACGTCGTACTATGTTGACAATTAATTCGCTGCAGACTTATGATTATCTGCTTTCGTTGGCGCAGGAAGTGAGTCATGATAGGAAGAAATTTACAACACTCATAAACACAATATGAAATATACTAGGTCGCCTACGTGTGGCACTCAAAATGGGGAATAGTAGATGTCCTGTATATGTTCTCTCGTTATTCTCCTTTTGTCGACACTATTTTGGCTGTGGAAGGTGTGTTACAACGTAACTAGAGTACTTGAGGTGATCCCAGACTAACAAGTGTCATGTTGTAGAGACGCTGAATTCGGGAAACAGCATTGCGGTATAGCTGGATTGTTGTCCGCGGCTTCTGGGTGTGTTGCTGACCAGATTGCCAGTCATGTAATCGGACCATGACTTTCAACACCAGTAAGGCTCAGATTTGCATACATAGCTAAGAAGTCGCTGATATTTTTGTTGTAAGTTTTTGCTGTCTGCGGAGTAGGAATATCTGATCGTATGTGGCAAGCATCTTCAGCTTTCGATGATTCCAATGGTCGCAACACTCTGCCAGTAATACTAATTCTCCGTACATTTGTCATGTACCAAAACTCTCGGAAGGTCCTTGCGATCCTCGTCCTGTCATGGGTTGTGAGTCAAAAGCCTCGTCGTGTCATTGGGGTTGAAGCTAGTGATTTCTCATTGATGGTTTCTGGACTGAAGATTGTTGGCGTCATAAATGTGATGTACACAATAAGTTGGGCAAAATCGTTTTCGAGTAAGTATAGCTCGTCATGATCGAATACATATTGTGTTAATCTTGATCTGATATGCCAGATGCGTCGTCATTATTGTCAGAAACACCGCAAGGATTATCGCCATGCTTTGTAGCAGGAGAGAACAAAATTGGCTTGGTCGCCTATATATCTTTGTTGGTCGCAGAAACTGGTTGGTTGAGCGTAATCTCTATGTGATAACGGGAATGTTCAAGGGAGCTTCTACTGTTTAGTGGTGGTGGCGTTGACAATATTGCAAGAATTGAAAAATTGTAAGCTCCATTCCATTCTGTTGAAGAAACTCATTGACCTCCGCTTTCTACGTATATCCAGATAGAAAATTCAAATTGTTCACGAACGATGAAAGCATAACCACGACGTTTTATCGTGACGGTGAGCACGATTCCTACATAAGAGGTTGAGCAGGATTACTCACCATGCAATTCAAGGTATACTGTTTTATATATTCATACTGCGTAAGTTGCGGTGCCATGAAGGGTTCGCCAGCGAAGAGATACTGAACAGTGACTTGGCAGCAATGACCTTGGGGAATGTTCTAGTATTGTCATTTGCACCTGTAAGTCAGACAGTCTTGGAAATAGCCTTCAGTACTTGTAACACCTCCCTCTACTTAGCCCGAACTTCAAATACTTGAAACGTACGTGGTTCGAGATCTATGGTTGTCACACATTCCATATCTAACAAGCATTCAGTCCATTGCGTGTCATGCATTCGATACTGTGTTGTAGGCTCGTTGTCCACGTCCGTCAAGTTGCACAGGCTGTACATGAGGTTGAGAGTAGTATTGAGGATATAAGTTTCCGGGGCAATGATAGCGATAATGACACCAATCGTCGTATTGCAGAGGTATAACTGGAGCTTACAATATATACCCTTCATAACTGGATAACATGCTGCGAGTCAGTGTTAATATTATGTAGTCCTGTGGACAATGGCACCCGGCGGCCTACACTGCCACAGCGCGTCGGTCTTTCAAACCGCCGTCTGTTTGACAATTACAGCTTCCAGGAAAAGGAATGGCAGGAAAAGGAATGGCCAGAATTTCCAAGGTCTTCGTGTTAATTGTTATGAATCAGTGTGGTGGCGGTGAATGCGACACCCTTGTGCGACGGCTTTCTGCGGCGCTGATAAAAAGCCCTCTTGACCTTGTTTATTCATTTTCAGACTCCCTCAGTTTTCCAACGCCCATCCTGTTACAGAATCAATGTCTACCTCCACCCTTTCGCAAATTCGTTCTTCAGCTTCATATCATCTTTCTCTTCTTCAAACGCTTGAATCATTACAATACGCACCTTCTGCCCTGAATCAGCAATCGAAATACTTGCGCGATTTGCAGGCCGAGCTGGCATCGGTGAAGAAAGAAGTAAAGCAATTGGGTGAAAAGACCAAGAAGGAAAGGAAGGAACATGAGGAGCTCAGGGACTCGACTACCCGAAGGCTAGCAGCAAGATTGAAAGGAAAGTCTGGATTGGAGAAATTTGAAGCCAAGAAGGAGAAGGAAGAAAGGTTCAGGGTGTTTGTCTCTCTGGCGGAGTTTATTCTTACGCATAACGTAGGGAATACGTTGTGGCGTTGCAAAACGAAATGCGCGAACGAGGTAAACAGACGATGTTAGAGAACATGATTGAAGAGGCGAGGAAAGTGGTAAACGTGTTTCTCAACGTCTTCTATCTCTTCAGATCCCTCACGGGCTTGAGTAGAAATCGGATCTCGAGGAAAAATCCAATCGATTGGAGTTAACTAAGAAGGAATTATCGAATCTTTATCACCAGGTCTTCGATGGTCCAACATCAGAATTCCCCCGTGACGATGTGCTTGAACGAGAATTGGCCTCCGCGCAAGCAACGTATGATCGAGTTCAGGCCGTTCTAAATTCACATTCTCAAGCTGTGAATCTACTTGGACAAGCAGATAAGATGTTGGGGATGTCATTAAAGAAAATGGATGAGGCTTTAGGCTATTCAACTTGGGATATCTACGGTGGCGGCAGGCGAGTCTCTTTGCTTGACATTCGCTCACTCTTTCTAATTCGCCTTCGTGCAGTATTTCCGATATGATGGAGCGCGATGCCCTCGCCAACTCTGCTGTGTACGCGGCCAAGGCAGAAATGCTCCTCAATCAAGCTCGGAGCACATCAGGCGATGTTCAGTCCATTGGGCCATTGAGGGTACATGATATGTGAGACTCTTGCTACCCTGCAGTCGAGCTAATTGATAGATCTTTATCAGATCTCTCTTTGGAGATGTATTTTTTGATAATGTGTTTTCCGATATCAGGGCGCATCGTAAGCGGACTTGGCTCTCTATACCCACTTCAACAACTAATGCAATTCAGATAAGATACAGAGTAACAGAGATGAGTTAGCGGCTGCACATAAGAGGGTACGCCCTCATCTTCTTTGTGGGGTATTTAAATTTATTTCGACTGACTAAACTTCCTTCAGCTGAAAGGACAACTTCGCGCCGCCCGCCAACGCGCTCAGCTTGCAGGTGCTGATGTAGTCGAAGCAAGTGAGGTGTTAACAGAATGTAACAAAGAACTAGAAAGGTATAGGAGAGAGGTGTTTCTCCGGAGCTCGGGAGGCGAAAGTTTGGACCCCGCAATGTCTACAGGGTTACGACACGGAGAAGAAAGTGGAGACGGCGTGGACAGAGACCTACCTGCCCCTCCGCCGAGTTATGGCGAGACTTCAAATACCACCCACATATCATCCGACACTCTCGTCGCCCGTTTGAATAATCCACAGCTCTTCGGTCCCCCGAATGCCTCGTCAAGAACCTCCATCGTAGCATCAAATGTTAGTCTCCTGCCTTCCGACTCACCTCCTGGATTCACGAGATACGCTCCGCCGCCTGGACCGCCCCCATCTGGACCTCCTCCACAAAGACATGGTAGAATGTTATCCTCTCCTTCGACATCAACGACGCCGGCTGAGAGGTCGCAATCCATGAGAATGCCAGAACCATCTTTTTCCTCGATCTCTCCACCAATCTCTTCATCGGTGTCTCTATCAGTACCGTCACCAAATTCTCCGTACGTGCCTCGTCCCCGAAACGGACGGGTTTCGGTGTTGCCACCTTCTCATAGACGCTCGAGATCGTCTGTGTCTGCTCATTCCCCGACATCTAGTCTCAACGCAGGCTCTTCTTCGACCCCCAGTACACCTGGCTTGATTGATACAAGTGGACATAGGCGATCTAGGTCGTCCGTTTCCACTTCTCGGTCCACTCCGAATCAACACGAAGGGTCTTTGTCTTCCCCTGAGCTCGAGTCTAAGTCCCGCCAGGACTTCCCATTGCTCTCGCCTCCTCGTGGTTCGCCTCCACCCTCTTCTGTTTCAATCGACAGCAGTACGACAGTTGGGCAAGGAGTAGCGAGAGGCGGCGATTCTTCTAACCTTTCCAGCCGTTCGGTGTCACCTGATACGTCTATTCCAGCACATTGGGGAAATAGTGAGTCTTCTTGAATACCGTGATTCTGTAGACCTTATGATTTTTCATTATTATTAGGAAATCCCTTTGCGGCTATGATGTTGGAATAATTTACCCATGATCTGTTTTGTATACTACATACCTGTAATCTATCAACCTATTCAGTGAGTATAACGACCAGTCTTGTTCTTCTTAACCTACTGTACGCACATACATCCTATAATGCAGAGTGAATAAACTATCGAGAACCGAGCGCTAATGTTCCATCTATTTCCGGACCGGAATCTCTTAAATCACAACCTCGATGGCATTACCAATGCTCCCTTTCGACATTCTTCTCCTCATCCTGGAATACCTTCCTCTCCCTGATACTACGTCGACCTGCCACATCCGCGATGATACCCCATATAATCATGAACAGGCACAAAACGCGCTATACTGTTGCTCTCTCGCGAATCGGGAGCTAAGCCAAGCAGCTGGGATGGTGCTTTACCGTTGTGTGAGGCTGGACATTCGGAAGAAGTCAAAATCCCAGCGGACAGCCGCAGAGTCTAGCTGGTCAAACCAGGGAGGTGCACTTGAATTTCGCCATGGAGAAGCTGATGAGCATGATTATGGCCTTCCTGCGGTTCGTCTATTTACTTACATACAAATGATCTTCTGCTGATGAAATATAGGTACTTCCATACAGGCACCTCATCCCTTGTTATCTGCTCTTAATTCAACCCTTCCCATCAACTCTTATACGTATGTCCAGCACTTGCACATAACAGGATATCTGTCCACTCTTCCTCCTGGATCTTCAAGCAATCGACTTCCGATGCTGCTAGCTGATGCAATACATCTCTTCACTCGCGGATCCCATGCCAAACTCCAAAGTCTGCGCTTTACGCCGGAGGATTGTCACCCCCAGACTTTTGTTCCGAGCCTGAAATTTTTGTCGGAATCCCATCGAGAGGTCGGATCGTCTCTGTGCCTCAGCGAGCTACATCTGAATCAACACGCGTTTGATGACGAGGACAAGACAAAGCTTCTGGTGCAGGTTACAGGACTTAAGAAAATTACACTTGAAAATCCCACGCGCGTACTGTTGCAGGCGCTTGTTAGTGACAATAGAGCGAGTGATGACTCTTCGAACCAAGGCTGGTTATATCGTCTTCAAACGGACATGGTCGAGCTTCATCTTCTGGTATGTGACTCACTTTGAACTCCCACATGCCGATATCGTATTTATTTATTCAGAACAATTGTGGCTCGATCACACCGGGGGTACTACACTCTTTGATACCCTATCTATCCAACCTCGAACGTCTTACGCTGGGAATTTCCTATTCCCTCGCTGACAAGGATGTTTTCGTCACGCTATCCAAACTGAAAAGACTAAAAAGCATTGGTGTGCGATGGTACCTTCAACTTAACTCTCCTCCGCCCTCGATTTTCATTGAGGAGTGGCCGCTTCCTGCACTCGAAATATTCCAGGTGGGGTATTCCTCTCGGTCACTTCGAGCCGCGCTTCCTCGCGGCAGCGTTCGTAATACTTCTTCGACTCATACGCATATGCGTGTCTCCTCTTCGTCGACCGAACTCGATGAGATGTCGGACGGGTCAGATGTTTCATGTCCTCTGTGCTCCTGGGTCTCGAAAGTTACTGCAGGCTCACCTGCATTAAAAGAGGTCGTATTTGTAGACGAAGATGACGGGGACGAGGAAGATGAGACCGACGATGAACAAAGTGACTTTGACAGTGAAATCGAGGATGGCCAGGCTGACGTGCAAGCCCTGGCAATAAAAAGGAATATGTGGATGATGCTGGGAGGTTTAAACTTAGGGGAGATTATCGAAGAACAGGAAGAAGACCTAGACCACTTTCACTAGATAAATGCTTAACGAATGTTCGAATTGGAGTGTCGACTCGATTGGTGCACGATATAATCGCAGATACTTCATTCATTGATGCAGAGATCTAGGTGGGTCTTGCCATCCTTCACGCTTACAACTTCTAAATACTATCTGTCAGACCTACTTCACTGTTGTACATGTATGTTCATCTGAAACTGTTACAAACTGAGAGATATCTTTCCCTATGTGCAGTCAACAGGAACCCACTTGAAGCGGGATCATAGCAGTGTACGGATAAATTCAGCTATGTACTACCATCCGATGACCTTCAACATTTATACCACTCAGTTCGTGTATACTTACCTCAGTCTATCACTCTACTTGTTGACGCCGACACCGGTGCCAAACCACTGACAGGCTATACATATTCGATCAAGTTAGCAAGTTTCTCGGTTAGTGCTGACTGATGCAATCCTTGATCAATCGATATTCGACTGCCGAGGTCAAGGAGATGATCAGCACAGTGATTATCAAAACTGTGAGCCCCTTTCTCATTGGAATGATCATCAGTGTGTTAATTTTCTTAGTAGATCATCCATGTTCATCGTTGATTAAGATACGATATTGGGTTTGATAAGGTTATCTCCTTAAAAGATCGTCCTCAAGTACTCTATGCCTGATACTTAAGTCGCTATCATATCGAAGTGCATTGCCTATAAAAATGTCACTAGGCCCGAGAATGTGCTGAAAGTTCATCGAAGTTCAAGCATTCATTTGTCATGCATGTGATCTTCACTGATTGTGGCGTACATACTTCCAGCGATACATCCCAGAAATTAAGAAGACCCACAGGACTCGAAGGGCAATCAGCTGGCAATCAACTGGCAATCAGCTGCAACTGGTTCCAGCCGAGGATCGCTATCCGTAGTTTGGAAACAAAATATTTTTCCTAAATCTCAACCACCTTGAAACAACCCAGTACGACGACAGAAAATTCCCTGCCATAGACGATGATTGCTCCCAAACCCGACGTGTTTCTCACTACCACCGAACTTAGGAATTACCTCGATGATACGCGACTAACCTTCCATTTTATCATCCGAAATTTCAAAGTCCGAGTAAGATCTCATCCTAATACTAGCGTCGAGCGATGGTATCCAAGGTGTACCTCCTGCTCTCAGTGGCTACTCTCTTCTGTATTTTTCTTCCCCGGGCAGCGCTCACTTTCCGGCACGTATGCAGATCCATCATCTACATTTATCCACCCCGGTCCTGTGAAGTAAAACAAGTTGCAACAACAAGCCGTTCTAACCTGTTCTTATCTTTTTCAGATGAGCATTTTTGGTGGCGATGAATATCAAAGCCACTCAGTGTGTGGTATGTACATACTACATAGTATTAGTCGATTTCTGATGATCTCTGTTCACAAGGTCCCACAATTCCGGATTGAGTGCGGACCCTTGCAACATACGTTCCGGATCCCAAATGACAACGAATGTGTAACCCATGGCCAGCTTGTCACTGGCCCATCGACGTCGTTAATAAGCGGGAAGACTAAGCAGTCATCATCTGTTTTTATGTATATGCCTAGCCTGCACAGGAGTGCATAGGCTACCCAGGCATTGATGAATTACAGAGTGTAGGAGGGGCTATGACTAGTATCGGTAGCTTTCAGTAGCTACATGTAATTGATTTTAGCGATTCGAATATCCCATTCCTACGTCTCTCGCAGCTTTTGAGTAAGTAACATAGAATTATATTCCAGTGGACCATACGAGCTGTATACTTGGCCTGATCCCATCCGTCCAGAATCTGAATGGCAATATTTCACTGATATGTAATATTCCGAACTATTCGATGCGCTTCCTTCTCCCGCTCATTCAGCACTTACTCCATTCAGGACTTTGGGATCCTGGTCTGCTTATACCATATTCCAAGCTTGCGGTGATAATTTGCGCCTCTATATTATACCTTTTTGATGCAAATTCAGAATCAGCAACAATTCGGATTGTAGCGGCCATCAACTCAAGCTGCAACAATCTGAGGCTGGAACCAAATATCGTTGGGAAAACCGGCGAAGATGGTCTTTAAATCGAATTTCTGTAAACTCGAGTTTTCCGTACATGTACAAGCCGGAGAAAGGTCCGACAGGGTACTTCCCAGTTGTGAAAGTACTCAGAGCGGAATACTTCTGGCCACTCTGACTGGGAGGTGCTTTCAGCCCTTAGCCGAGTTTCCAGGTTTGCAGTTTTGAGTTCTTGCCGTTTTTCGAGAAATAAGATACATCGATCCATAGGTTACGATTCGTCGTGGCGCAATATGTAAGGGCCGATATCTTATCAACTGAATGCCGGAACGGACGGGCAGTGCCTGAAAAAATCAATTAACTTCACTGCTTCTTATAATGAATGGAAACTTTGTAGAGACATCTTTCGACTTTCGTCCCTCCTCCTCTGATGAACGCTGTAGAATTTGACCCGTTGACGTTGGCCATCGCGCCACCGCCAAACGAAACCCCTACAGAGCGTGCAGACAGGGAGCTCGCTGAGGCAGAGGCCTTGAGGATTAGGTGTGTGACCTGTGTCTCATCCATCAATCGTTTACTGAGTTCATACTTCACAGCAATGAGATAGACGAGCAGCTCAGAAAAGAAAGAGAGAATGAAAAGAAGAAGAAGCGGCCAGTGAAGTTATTGCTATTAGGTGAGCATTGCTCATGGCCAATATAGATGTGTCCTTATTCAATGATAAATGTGTTTCATCGGTAGGACAAAGTGAAAGTGGAAAAACCGCTACTTTAAAGAAGTGCATCCCTTCATCAAGCTTTTGCTGAGGCTTCGTAATAACCCTTTTTACAGCTTCCAGCTGACTTACGCAAAACGAGAATGGATAGCTGAACGAAACAATTGGCGAGCAGTCATCTTCCTCAACCTCGTCAGAAATGTGAACAATATTCTGGACATCCTCAATCGAGAAATGGCCGCAGCCTCTTTACCTTCCCCTGATTACATCGGCAGCAGTGATGAATCTTCTGAGGACATCAATTCATCCTCGAGGCCTCGGCTCAAATTTAAAGAGAAACATCGACTACTAAAACTCCGGTTGGGCCCTCTGCGTCGGATACAGACTGATCTTGAGCGTCGCTTTGGTGCAACTGCTCTGGAGCCCCAGTCAACTTCAATCACAACCGCCGCACCTTTCGGTAGTGAAGAATCACAGTCAAGCCGCCAATCATCAAAAGAGTTCTCTATCAACTCCAGTAACGGATGGAAATCAGCTTTTGAAAAGATCCGAGCGATGAGGGCGGCTGCGCGCGCTGATGGAGATGCTCACGCTCTGCGACGACTGCAAGAAACAGACGATGAAATTGCCGAAGTTATTGCGGGCTGCCGTGATGATGTGAAGGCTATCTGGGAAGATCCAACCGTGCGAGAAATGCTGAGTCGAGGCAAGACACGCGTGGAGGACTCTGCTGGATTGTAAGCCGCGTAATGATTATGTTGTAAAACTGACACGACAAATCACATCTTAGTTTTCTCAACGACGTGGACCGTATAGCTGTCAGCAATTACGAGCCAACGGATGATGATGTTATTCGAGCCCGGCTACGAACTTTGGGAGTTCAAGAATACAGGTTCATTTTCGAACATGGTAAGCACCACACTTCACTTCTCCCTGCTACTGTTTCAACATTGAATTGAATGTACTATTAGGCCGCACTGCTGGACAAGAGTGGAGATTATATGATGTTGGTGGCACTCGTAGTAGCGTAGGATCACTTCTATTACCCGTGATGACTTATATTGACCCTTTTCTGGTGTCAGCGCGCCGCATGGTGGCCTTATTTTGATGATGGTACATCACCTTCGTTACATTCCGCATGTATGTACACTCACTCACTCTTGCAGTAAACGCCATCATCTTTCTTGCGTGAGTGCACCTTTTTGAACACGATCACGTCTAATACATCCTATCACGCATTGCCGTTGCCACAGTCCCAGTAAGTTATAGTTATCTACGCCACAAAACTCCACACTCATTTTACACCAGTATCTTGTTTCGATGAAAAGCTCGCAGAAGGTATGTGTGTTTTCACAGTTGTTGTGTTGTCTATTGGAAACTAATTCGGCCGTGTATCAGATCGCCGTGTGAACCGTCTTGAAGATAGCTTCTTGTTATGGCGATCAGTCTGCGATTGTAAATTGCTCTCAAGAACGCAGGTATGTTGAAACTGGAAGCATCATCACGCAAACTGACCGCTTTTTTTCGGAACTAGCTAATACTATTCCTCAACAAATGTGATCTCTTGCAAGCAAAATTACAGCGTGGAGTAAGGATACGAGACTCTGTACCCAGTTTCGGGGATCGACGGAACGATATCTCAACTGCTACCAGATGTAGGCGTATTTGTTCGATCTAGCCATGTCTCAACTGAGTAGACTTCGTATACTTGCCTGTGTACAGACTTTCAGCAGCATTTCAAGGAGATACTGAAGCAATATTCACCTGTACAGCGCTCCTTTTTTGTTCATTTGACATCGGTCATTGTGAGTATCCTAACGAGGTCGGATCTATGTCCTTCGTTCACCTCTTGCCTTTTCACAGGACACCCGTTCGACTGCTGTTACCTTAGGAGCAGGCAAGTTCTACCTTTGTCTTTTGATGTTGTCGTTCTTACCATGTTCCCTGCTCAGTTGAAGAATCTATTCTCAGAGATCATCTGCGTCGCGCGGATTTAATGTAGGACTGTATTTTGAATTTGAGTGCATTCTTGTTAATTTCTCGTAGGCCCTAGGCCGTCATATTTATCCATCCATAGTGTATCTAATTGTTCACATATCGTTGTATTGTTATTCTTCAATAATTTATACCAGCTTCACTTCTTTGATATTTTAGGTATTTCTTGCTGGCTTTGTACCGTATTGCACTTGTCATAGTACCACTGTAACCTCACTGGCACCAAAAGAAACGGATATGGATAAAAAATGCACGACGTGTTTTCGAGACTGTACTTGGTATGCAAGTTATGCGTCTGGTACCTTGAAGTGGTGCCTTTGTCAACAAGACTCCAGAGTCAACAGTCTGACCTTCTGAATCTCCGCAGATACCTCCTGTTCCAAGGATGTTGCTGACGTAATATTGTTATCGGGCGCTCTTCCGACCCGACCAGTATTCCCAGTCTGAAACTCAACAACCACCCCACGTCTCCACCTGGTTTTTGTTCTCCAGATTTTCGTTCTGGCTTAACGGCTGGCTGCCGTCCGCATCTCTCATTATGTTCTCACCTACTGCTGCTGCTGCCACGCCGTCACCATCACAAATAATACCTGAAGATGAAGAGTATTACTCTTCCTGGTCATTATTTCTGGTCTGTATGCTTCTAATTCTTTCTCTCTGGACCTCATACTATCTACAAATCAAACGTATACGTGCTGTACACGAAACTTTGGTGTCAATATTTGCTGGAATGGCAGTAGGACTTATAGTTAGACTGGCACCGGGAACGGTAATCAGGGAAATGCTGGTAAGTTCTCATATCATGTCTAAACTGGAGATTTGGTATCATGATGTATGCTTACTCCTCCTACTGCGCAGACATTCAAGCATACGCTGTTTTTCAACCTCCTCCTTCCACCGATTATCTTGAACTCGGGATACGAGCTCAAGCAGGCAAGCAGATTTGAAACATTGTCTCCCCATCGCCCCTAACGATCCAACAGGAAAACTTCTTCCGTAATTTCGGATCCATCCTCACATTTGCATTTCTGGGGACCTTCATTTCCGCAGTTGGTGTAGGGTAAGTCTGTGTACACATTCTCCGGCCCCAGCACTCAAATGTTACAGGACAGTGTTCTTGTTTACATTTACTCTTTCCTCGGGCTTGAGTCTCTGGATATAACCCTACTCGAATGTCTAACGTTTGGCTCAACCCTCTCTGCCACCGATCCCGTCACTATATTGGCTATCTTCAACCAGTACAAGGTCGATCCTAAGTTGTATACCGTTATTTTTGGGGAAAGCTTGCTGAATGATGCTGTCAGTATCGTCATGTACGAGTAAGTATACTTTGACAACTCCTACATGAATGAAGTTGCATCTTATCTCATTGACAGAACACTAACGCGCTTTCACGGCACGGAGATATACTTGTCGTCAATTTTCCATGGTGTCGGCATCTTTTTACTTTCATTCAGCGTGTCTATGGCTTTGGGAGTAGCATTCGGTCTTGCTACGTCGCTTTTGCTCAAGCATTCGTCGCTCAACCTCTTTCCACGTATCGAGTCGTGTCTAGTGGCCTTAACGGCTTACACCTGTTACTTTTTCTCCAACGGCTTGTCTATGTCAGGCATAGTATCTCTCCTATTCTGTGGCATCACGCTCAAGCATTATGCCTATCATACGATGTCCCGCCGCACACAGCGTACCACGAAGTACATATTCGCCACTCTTGCACAGTTGTCGGAAAACTTTATCTTCATATATCTTGGTCTGGCACTTTTCACTAGCGCTCCGACCTCGGAGAACGTTACCAGCTATGTCAAACCCCTCTTTATCACCATCACAACCATCGCTGTTGTATTTACACGATATGCTGCCGTTTTTCCTCTGTCGGAGGCCATCAATTTCTTCCAGAAACATGCTCGAGGCCAACGAGTAGAAGAGCTGCCTCATTCTTACCAGATGATGTTGTTCTGGGCCGGATTAAGGGGCGCGGTTGGGGTTGCGTTGGCCGCTGGATTTCAAGGCAATAACGCCAACATTCTGCGCACCACGGTTCTCGCTGTAGTGGTGCTGACTGTCCTCATATTCGGTGGGACCACGGCAAGAATGCTGGAAATTCTGGGTATTCGTACTGGAGTAGAAGATGAAGCTGCGAGTGATAGCGACGATGAGGATGGTGTGATGCTTGGGGGCGGTAGTAGATGGCCGAGGCAGAGCACATCCTTGAACGGTGGCCGATGGGGCGGATATTCTGATGAAGAGCCAAGTTACTTAGCCAACGCTCAGACCTTCGCGGGCAGGATAGGATCGCATTATACATCAAATTACAATCACCACACCTCCAATCCTATTCCGCCTATGTCTCCTCAACATGGGGTATTTTCCGCCGCCTCTTCAGAGTCAGACTCTGACGCTGAAGTGCTTCCCCTTGCTTCCGCATCACGCGATCCGTCTTCTTTAGGAAACCCACCACACAGTGCTCCTCCCCATCAAACTACATTTGGCGAAGACGGGAAATGGTTCCAAGCATTAGATGAGAGGTATCTTTTACCCTTGTTTTCGAACGCTACCGCCAGCCGAACATTCCACGCTCGGCGAGCTAGACGGAGTCTCGGGCCATCTGGATCGAACGGATTATTGGGTGGGAGTACGATTGGTACTCCGGCAGATAGCGAGGATGAAGGAGAAGGAGGTCATGAGATGGATCTGGGTCATTCTGCGACGGTTGCTGGAGTGGGAGTAGGTGTGAATAGTGATAGTAGGATAGAGAGGGGCCTTGCGAGCCCGATGCTGAGAAGTTCGACATCTTCTGAAAGTCGATCGCCGTGAAGAAGTAACTTATGTATTCAAAATTAAACCCATGTAATGGTTTTTATGATTTGCTTATCTCTGCGTATTTCTCCTGTCGTGTATCCGTTGAGACTGACTGACAACCATCGTTTTCTGTGACTTACAGTATACATAGAACGTGCAATAGCTTGCAATAAAATTCCACTCTCTATAGCGGAAAGACCGAACCGTGAACGTCATCGATTGTTAAAATGAGTACACGTGTAAGCCTCAAGTCAGGACCCCAGATTGCCCTAGAATACTGCGACATAAGGAAGTCAGTTTCAATTGGACTTGGTTCGTCGATACAGCTGGATGAGAAGGTGAGCTATGAGAGCTGCTTCTACACTTACCGAGAAAGAAAGCCAAAGAACATAGAATAACTGGACTGCAGCGAGTTACTAATTTCGGGAAAATTTGTCACTTGTGGCGGTGCCAGAGGAGTCAGAGGTCCTGAGTGAATCAGGTAAAAAAGGCGTGATGCGCCTGAAATTCATGTGACGGACCCCCCCAAAGTCACTGGATCCCCCATACCTCAAGTTGTGCAACGCGCCGGAAATACATCTGCTCCTCCTCGTACTTTCGCTATTTAACCATCTATCCTCGCTCTACTACTGCTCGGTCTCTTAAAGTACCTCACAGGGCTACTAGACTTCGAATCTAGCCCTGAGAAATAATCGTCTATTTCCCTTCAACGATAGGTGAGTGCGCTGTTCTTCCGAATCACTAGCAGTGAGGACACTGTATAGAAATCTATACTGATATTATCATCATCTATCATTAGACGGAGACTTTAGTGACTGCTGGATCAGACAGCGGGCTCACTCGTTACTAGGATCTCCGAGGTGAGCGTTGATTTACTGGTCTATCATCTCGACTAACCTTTTTACTTCTAATTTCTTTCAGAGTCGATTCTTCATACTTTTCCGACAATGGCTCCAACCACAACAGAATCCCCCATGTCCCATCAACAACCCGCTGGCTCACCTGCCCAGGCTCCCTCAAGCTCACCTGCCAGTCTTCCTCTCGACCTTTCGACTGTTCAGTTCCCTCAACTAGACAGAAATCAAATTATGCAACTTCTGACCCAGATACCTGGAGTCTTCAGTAAGGTAACAAGGATTAGTTTGATCTTCCGATACTTCATCCCAGACGTTTTCCGTCGAGGATCTTCTCTACTCCGTTTATCTCTTTTACCGCCCTCCCGACCATCTACTCCACACGTGATCGCGATATCGATATCACGCTCTCCATCGCATCGTTTTCCATGTGACGTCCCTAAAGATCGTAGAACTGACCACCCGCTTAGCCTACAGGAGAAGGCACCGAAGACGCCGCCAAGACACTTTCCAATTTATCTCAACAAGTCGCTTTCGTCAACGCAAGTAACGCCGCACAGCATGCTGCTGCTGCTGCTGCTGGTGCCCTTCCGCATGGTATTCCCCAGTCAACACCGTTTCCTGGAATGCCAGAACCGGGACCCTCTTCACATCCCCGGGGACCTCCGAATCTTGGTCAGATAAGCGGAATGTCGGGCGCTCCTGAACAATCACAGGACGAAGAAGACGGCGACGGTGGTGACCAATCCCCCGAACCACCTAATGTTAATGCACCGTCTGGTGGTAGACGAGGTACAAGGGGTGGTGCAGCTATGGGTAGTGAAGAATGGAGCAGACAACGGAAGGATAATCATGTAACGTGTTGTTCTCTCAAACTGCGTTCTCAGAATGCTCAAATATTCGTACAGAAAGAAGTCGAACGCCGTCGTCGAGGGAATATCAACGAAGGAATCAACGAGCTAGGTCGTATCGTCCCCAACGGCTCTGGTGAAAAATCTAAAGGGGCTATTTTGTCTCGTGCTGTGCAATACATACATCATCTGAAAGAGAACGAGGCCCGGAATATCGAAAAGTGGACACTGGAGAAGCTGCTTATGGATCAAGCAATGGGTGATCTTCAGGCTCAGCTTGAGGAGATGAGAAGATTATGGGAGGAAGAACGTGGTCTTCGGCAGCGGGCCGAGTCGGAGTTGGAGGTCCTACGAGGTGCGAAAACGGGCACGAAGAGAACGAATGAGGATGCCAATGAGGATGAGGCAAAGAGGCAGAGGACGGAGTAGGGTTAAATTGGTTTCGTCTCGCTCTCACTATCCCTTTCTACATGCATGTTGTTACTCTTCGAATTCCTCTTGAAGTTCAAGTTCTTGCTGTCTTTTTAAATTTTGTGCTTCTGTTTAAATACCATGATCAGTATCGTTGTATTATATAGTAGTTGTCGATGTTGAATTTTCCATTTTCTCCTCGTGCCTTCTCTGATTCTACCTCTTCCGCCACTGCCTTCTACCTGGTGTATTAGACGCAAGCCATTTCCACTTCATCTCAGCTTCCACCCACATCATTGTTACTTCTAAACAACCTTATTTAATACTGTTGGAGAATTGTAGACTATGCGCGGCTTCTCTGGATTCCTGCTTTGTGTGTTCACTATATTTGGTCTGTCATCGTACATGCCTCATCCCTGATTTCCTCACAGCCTTACACCTACGATTGACTGGCAGCTGTCAGATATCGTACACAGTAGTGCACCGAGCAGGGATCTATGATACTCTTACTATAAGAACAAAGTTCTGTGTCAATACCCAGGCCAATGTCATCATCAACACCCTGGTTATCGAACTCTTTCACGACCTCCAGTCAACTAGATGTAGATCCGGCAGCTCTGTCGTCGCTTCTCCAAGACACTTCTTCGAGCAACTCGACGTCGAGCGAACTATCTTCCTCTGGTCAATTTGCGAGTTTCGTCACCCTCGTTTCAGGTCTTGAGCAAAACTTGCACAACGAAGATCCGCTTTTTCTAGACCTTGATGTTTCATTCAACCCGAATCGCACCCTCATCGCTTCTGGCGCGTCTTCTCGCGTAGAAAAAGCAACCTGGAATAGCAGCAACTTCAAGGGCAAATCCAACAAACGATGGGGAAACTCGGTTGCACTCAAATTTACACGATATCATACCGACACTAATCGGACCGCCACCAATTGGAAACACCTTTTATCTGAGGTTCGGGCTCTACTCCATGAGCCCATCCGATATCATCCGAACATCGTTCGACTATTAGGAATCAGCTGGGGTGCAACGGACGGAATGCGGTCCAACTTCCCAGCATTGGTCTTGGAGTTGTCGGAACTTGGGACGCTCGCACACCTTCAGATGAACGAGAGCCAGAGTCTCCCTTTTGACGTCAAGAAAAAACTGTGTTGGGATGTTGCGAAAGGTATATCCATCCTCCACGCTTGTGGCGTCGTTCATGGCGATTTGAAACACGAAAACGTCCTCGTATACCCTAATCGTGATTCTAACGCTACGGTCAAGTACGTCGCCAAGATTTCCGACTTTGGCGGGTCTGTAATGGACTTGGGGCTTGATCAGTTTCGGACACTATATACTCCCACCCAGCTATGGTTAGCTCCCGAATTCTTCGTCAAAACCCATATGTCGGAGGCTGAATTGAAACTTACCGATGTGTATGCGTTAGGTCTTTTAGTGTGGAGGACAATTATAGATGGTAAAAACCCGTACCAGCAACCTGTTTCGAATGCAGAGCCTATGCTTGAGTCACAGATTTATGCACTCAAATGCTCGAACAATCTGATAAGCATGGCAAAGGAAAGCGTACTGCATCACGAGCTTAGTATTGCTCCTGATGGCATTCAAATCCTGCACTATATATTCGACAATACTATTCAATTCGCACCGTCCTCGAGGAATCTTGTTCGTACAATTGCTGCTTTACAAGTAAACAAGTGCGTTAAGCGTTCATTTACGCTGTTCGAAGTAGTCACTGATTGGACGTGAGTAGAATTTCAGAAACGGAGGAATTATTAGAAAACGCGCGCAAGAAGAACGAAGAACACAATGAGCTTCTCAAACATAGGGTACTAGTTCCCGTAAGCTGCCCTCTGTTCATCCCCAGCACTAATTTACTATGTACTTATGCATTTTTCCAGGGTCAACATGGGTTGACACAGGATGGCCTGGGTGTTTACCTAGCCCAAACGAATGCGACCACTGGAGATTATGATTATCAACACGCAGGGTAACTTCTCGTTGGTTATGCACACTCTATAATCACCTATCCTCATTATCGATATCTTTCGTTCAGACCAGGCTTTCGCCCCACCATCCGTTCTCCACCCCAGGGAGAGGTACCACTTTTTTTCTACTCATCTTTTTGTTGTTGAAGTTTCTGTAGTTTCGTTTCGAGCCCCTCCGCCTCAAAGCAGTCCTTAACTGGAAATGCCAAACCATGCTCATCCATGATCTCGAAGCGGCCGCCCTCATCGACCTGAAAGGCACGGACAAGCCCTCTGCACCAACTCAGATGATTCCTGCCATCGCAAGCTTCCATGCCTTCAAATGTTATTGCTACGAATTTGGAACCAAGTTCGAAAGCGTGAAAGCTTGCCACTGGCTGAAATTCACTGCTTCTTGCGACGTAGAGTGTCCAGAAACTAACCTCGCCCGCGCCTGGTGTTGGAGATTTCACAAAGCTTTCAACGTTGACTTGGATATGGATTCTTCCAAAACCCTTAGTCGGCTATGCTGGGCTATCAACAATGGACATCGGAAATGCATCGTGGAAGGAAATTCGATCCTTCAAGATTTGATGACAGGCTCCGAAATGCGCGCTTTCCATGGAAAAGAACTCCTCGAATCATATCGTTTGTTATCCACGTGTGGCGGTGGTGTCGGGATGCCATTCTTCGTTCCCGGAAAGCTGCGGAGGTTGTATCACATGGACGATTTTGCAGCACTAGAACAAGATATTCAAGCTGAAATGACTTTTCGTGGCGTCCAGTCCGTCGACGAGATTTACGTTAACGGTCGAGGAGATAGTCTACTACACATGGCGGCAGCTCTTGGCCGACTGGGTACCTTAAAGTACCTCGTCGAAACCTACCATCCGAATATCAACAAGGCAAATTCGTCTCGCGAGGAAACGCCATTAGTTTCCGCCTGCCGAGGTGGACATCTAGACTGCGCATTATATCTCCTCGATCTCGGGGCAACACCTGAAGGAGATCGATTCAGTCTAGAAAGACCATTATGGTGGCTGTCCTCATTCAAAGAAGACGAAATTCCAAGAATCGCTGTTCGGCTTGTCATGGCTGGTGCAAGTCTGACATTCCCCCAGTCTCCCGCGGAATTCTCGACCCTTGCATTAAGCCGAGGACAATTACGGTCGAAGTATGTCTGGGCCGATTATGACAACTTTTTCCTTCTCCCTGCTTCCCCTTTGTCGAGAGCTGTCATGATGGAGAGCTTGCCCGCTGTTAGAGCCTTATTGACTCTCGGGGCACATCCCTTGGAGGGATATCGCGACCCGAAGCTGAAGCTTAACACTGGCCTCTCGGTGTGTCCAATTGTCGTTGCAGCAGCTTTGGCGCATTCGCATATTCTCAAAGTATTTCTTGATCATATTGACTCAAGGACCGCGAGACCAATTCGCCTCTTCTCTGAAATAGAGATGCTAGAAATGGCTTTGGATAGCAAAGTCACTATAGGAGATCCTATGTCCGTGGATCGTCGAGTCGCGAGGCTCGGACCAGCATATCAAGAGTCATTGACTTCTACTTTGCGCATGCTTCATGACAGGGAAATTTTTTTCCAGCAAGACGACGACGAAGCGAAAAAACTACTTGTTGCAAAAGGTTCCGCTGACATGCTATACCGTCTTGCTTCTGTCGGACAGATCGATATTCTCAGAATCTTGCTCCAGTTGGGGCATTCTGCAAGGGGATACGCAGAGGTTTTCCCTATCGTTGCCGCTGTCCAGGCGAATAATGAACCCATCTTTCAACTTTTGGTTGACTACGGAGCCGATCTTACCGCGCTCTATGATTTACCATACCTCAAGAGAAAACGAACCCTTCTTCAAGTTCTTGCTGAACGGCCTCATAATACTATAATAGGCGGCGGTATTGCTCAAGCTCTCCTTGAGCAAGGTGTTCCGGTCGATTTTGTCAATCCAGGTGGTCTCGACCAAGAAAAATCGGATTTGATTGTGTCTCGGCCCGCTTTCAGCTCTGCAGTTCTACGACAAGATTTCGAACTGGCAGATCTATGTCTCAATCATGGTGCGAATGTGGACCTGACTTATGTTCACAGGGCCAATGTTGCAAAAATCACCGTCTTCGGTGAGTTGGTTTGCAACCCTACAGAGAAAAACCAGGATTCGCTGCAATATTTGCTTGGATTGGAGGTACCTCCATCATACATCGTCAGTCCAACGGTTGGTTGGAGTGTCCTCTTTCACGCTTCGTTTTTCTGGGCAACAACAGACATGCAAAGACGAATTCTTGGACAAATGGTCCGGATGATTGTTGCTAAGGATATCTATTCGTCTGAAGAAGTCATGCGCTATGCACCACACGCACAAGTCCAGGCTATCGGGTTCCCGTTTGTGTTAGCACTAATGGGAAATCTTGAAGTCTTCACAGCGTTGTTGGATTGTATCCCCCGAATATCACAGAATCCCCATACATATTTTGAATACGAAGAGGTGAAGCTTTCGTTGATATTAAGGGCTATTATAGCGAAATTTCCCCAGCTTCCAGAGCATATTTCGGCAGCCAACAGTAATTTGGGTATCACCAATGACAAGACCATGGATAAAGAGTGGATGGAGAGATATAAATTGATTTTGTATCGACTGGAAGAGATACAGCAGTAGAATTTCCATGTATTTGGCCAACTTGAATGTGTATGATGATATCCTTTCATTGGCCCAGCCAGAAAAGACAACTAGCCAATTCTGTGGAAACTTTCTCAATCATTTAGCCCAAGGATGTCAGGGCTGTGACTTACTTGCCTTCGTAGTGCAATCTCTGTTATTTCATGCCATCTTTGACACAGGGGTCAGGATATGGTGGTCTTCGCATTGAATCCTGCAGGTATAAATACAAGGGAATCACTGTACATATAAGCAGACCGTCGACAGCGTGAATTGACTAGGCATTATGGCCTCGAATGGCGTCTCCACTGATTTTGAGCTCTTCCCCGAGCCTCCGTTGCTTGCGCCACCAAAAGCACCACCTCGAATGCCAGGTGCCAATTCGAAAACAACTGCGGTTCTTTTAGATATCCTGAAAGAAAACCATGCGAAATGGCATATCTTCTTCGATGACGATGGACGGCACAAGTGGGTTCTACCTATTGCCTAACTTCTATCATTTTTTATGTGTTTTGATTGATGGTTTCTGTTTCAACTTGAAGCCATATCACCCACCAATTATTGGCAATTTGGGCCTTTGGGGCACACCAGGATTTACTCCGAGGAAGCTACAATAAAAACATACCTCTCCAACGCCCGAAGCCAGAAAACACACACCTGATTACCCATTCCAATTTCAATGATCATATTGGAGACAAGACGTATGCAAAATCTATGAGTTCTGTCCAGGACTGATCAGCCCGAAAATTCATTATAGATACTATTCTGCTTATCTTGCATATTTCGACAACGTCGTTCGAGAGCACAAAGGGGATGCAGCGTCGTTGATGGAAAAGTACATATTTTCCCCCGAGGCCAATTTCGCGAGTACGACAGAAAGCGGGCGGTCTCCTCAGATGCTTTGTCGCTTTCTTGCCTCCATTCTGCATCCCCTCATTCATTTTGGCTATGGCGTCGAATTCGGTCTGCCTGGAATGATGAGCGAAGGTATGGCAGTGGTTTCACATCAGAGGAAATCACTAACTCTCATCTGTTGCTGCGTGTATGTAGGTCTAGCTCAGACCGCTATTCACGATGTGTACATGGCACCTCTGATCCCAGAGTCACTGTTCACCTTTGTTTCGAATGTACCGAACAACTCAACCACCGACAGTCCACCTGTGCATGCATTTACCGTGGTAGCCCGCATTCTGAACGATCCTCAGTTCAAGATTCCTGGGACCCAATTTTTTGAGACTTATTACCAGCTGTTGGATAAACACGCTGTCGCGTTAGTCGAGTACGCGAATGAATGGACTGTGGACGCTCAGAAACTTGCTTCCGATTCAAAGGAAATCGATAGGAAAATCGAAGAACTCCAATGGACAAACACGATTCTATATGCTGTGTCGGGCTATCGAAAGGGCGAGGAGTTCAATGCTGATTTCATCTAGTACGTCCTTTTGAAGCAGATTTATTTCATTGAAGCCTTTGAACATACTTTGACATAGCATGCACCTAGTAACCTCCGCTCTCTTTCTGCCTATCCTTGCTGCCGGCCTAGGTCCTACCTCTCAAGTCCTACTCCTTCGGACATACTTCATTACCTCTCTTGCGTGGTGGATCATTAATGGACGTTCGCATCTTGACATTGTGTCGTTCATGAGCGCGGAAGATTCTATCAATAACAACCAATCTCATCCTATAGCCCCAGAGCCTCACCCTCCAACACACCCTCATGCACTCTCATTATCTTCTCCATCTTCATCATCTCCTGGTACCACCACCGCGGTTGCTTCAACACCAAATCCATGGCTATACCTCATCCAACAAGCTTCGGTTCACCCAGATGATCATTTTCCAAAACTGATCCGCGCTCTGATGCATTTCGCTGTCATGTATGGTGGGAGGGAGGCTAGCAGTGCCTCGCAGGTAGATTTTGCACAAACAGAGCTCCCAGGAGCGCAGATGCTTGATGGAACGTTGTTTGTTAGGGCAGCGGCGTTGACTGCAGGAAGATTGGAAAATATTGCGCCGGATGAGTATATCGCGTACTGGGATCGGAAGGGGTATTTTTAGGTGGATTATGAATACCTTGTGATTGTCATTGTTTGGTAGTTGAGAAAGAAATAGGCAGTACCGCTTGGGACCGTGAGAACCATGAAGAAGTTCCCGGGTTCCTTTCAGTCAAGCTGGCTTTACACTGTTGTTCGAAATGTCATTTATAACGCGTTTATTCTTCAAAGTGAGTCTCAATTCGACATTACAAACTTCATCTGAACTAGACCATGTAGCAGAAAGAAGAAGATTATGACACTATTCTATCTACCTTGGCGAATAATATCAGAAAACGTCAACAGCAACTCTCCGCAATCCGACTTCGCGAGCGCCGAGCAACGCTGCTAGTGACACTGTATACGCTGGCGGTGTGGGTGGCCTATGTCGGCCTGTGGTACACCGACTTTCTGCCCAACATACCTGGTAGAGGCACGCGGCAGCCTTCCAAGAAATTCGTTGGCGCACTACCTGTTGTCTTGGGGCCCATAGCGTGCGTATTGGCTTTCCGACTCTATTTCAAGAGATAATCACCGGTTCATCTAGGATTTTGTTCACAAGGAGGATCGTGCAGATATGGTACAGCAGGAAGGGAGATGCTGAAGGTGCGCCATTGATTCATTTTATATTCGTAGTATCATTATACTGAATCTCAGTCCGAAATTTGCTCAGAACGTACTCTCCAACAACTGCTCAAGCAGCAGCGACAAAAGGTTGAAGAAATCAAAAAGAAGACCAATTACTATTCGACTCGAGAGCTCTTACAGCGTTACGACGAATCATCTCCTGCCGCAACCCCGCTTCAACAAAGGTCTGCTCTACCTTCGCAGCCTCCACAGCCTTCTCAGCCGCCAGTTACTCCGCAACGCAAACCCTTTTCACCCAATAACGGCTCTGTGACCCGCTCCACGGTGAGCCCAGCTTTGATGCAGCAGCTCAACAGTCGTTAGTCATTCTGCTCTCCCCCCATTGACTATTTGTTTGACTCAAGAATTTGATGTGTAGCCATACAATCGACACCACCTGAACCCCCACGAAAACAATGGCTAGACAAAATCGTGGATGTGGTGCTCGGGGATGATGACTCCGCTCGTTTTGCACTCATATGCGAAAAGTGCTTCTCGCATAATGGCTTAGTGAAGGAAAGCGTTTGGGAGGATACCCGTTAGTCAAAAACTCCCTGCTGTTCGATTTCGTCCATCCTCACTTCCTTTTTTCTGCACAGAATACGTCTGTCCTAAATGCAAACATTTCAATCTGTCCAAACGTTCAAAGAAGCTCTCTGTGAGCCCCGATTCCCCAAGTCCCGTCTCTACACAATTCTCAAGGATGGGTGATTCACCGTCTTCTGCTACATCGCGCTCACCTGTTTCGCAGCCTCTAAGGCAGCGCACCCAACCAAAATCCCCTCTCAGACAGAACCCGACTGGGGAAGAGGACGAGAGCATGATGGATGTCGAGGATTAATTTCAACTGATGTATGTTCTGGGTGATAGTGTTGTTGTACATAAGTATTGGTTGGTAAATGGTCGTGAATTCAAGCTCTCTTGTGGGTTTTGTGACCTCCAGCCGTAGTTGATACGTGATGAATTATATATATAATGTTCAACATCATGGTAGATCGTGAAGAAGCGAGCTGGGTCCTTCGTCGAGACTCGGATGGAAAGAAAAGTCGGGAGAGGAAAAGAATAGGGGTAACATAACATAACGATGTAATGAGAGCAACAACAGACAGAACTCGTAATTGTTGGTAAGTACCACAAACAAAACAGATAACACGATACCACAATACCAATAACTATAGATAAAAATTATGTAGCACAGAACGAAGGAGAGAAACGAGCTTTGAGTACAGTTCAAGAGATGATGCATAAATAATTGCCAACTCCGCAGTGCGGAATTAGGAACAACCGACTACTCATTGGCAACCTGAAAGTGGGCAGATGTTAGTAGGAGCTTTAAGTTACATATAACAAAGTGACTTTCACTAACCTTAAGAACCTTCCTTGGTTGTTCCTCTTCCTCCTCGCTGCCGTACCCACCATACGGATCTTCCGCCCCTCCATCTGCATTTTCATCGCTGTCCAACCGCGCTGTGAAGGGATTCGGAAGTGCAGTTTGCTGATTTTGCTGCCCAAACGCAGCGTCGTGAACCGCGGAACTAAAGTTCGTTCCAGCAGCAATGAAACCAGGTTCACTTGCTTCCGGTATCGGTCCTGAACCAGCGCTAGTACTTCGGTTCATCGAGTCTTGTTGAGAGGGCCCCGCATACCCCGGAGTGAAATGTGATGCGTAACTCTCGGGTTGGGCAGGATGAGATGAACCAGAGCTTGGAGCCGACAGAGCACCAGTGGAGTTTTGGCTTTTCATTCTGTTCAGTGCTGTGGCATTCATACTGGACCTTCTACCAATTCCAGCCATGCCTGCTGCTCCACCCGCAATCACATCGTTGTTGAAACCGCCGCCACGTCCCATTGTAGGGTAGCCACCTGGACCAACACCTCCGCCGGAATTCTCATATGCATCATGTTGCAAAAACGCGGGATACGGAGAGTCGCCTATTGCCGTAGAAGACCCATTGGAACGACTGTTGTCGCTCATAGCATGCTGGACACCTGCGGCGGCAGTACCGCCAGCGAAAGCACCAGTGGGATCATAAACTCCACCGACGCCAACGCCCGGGTTGTGAGACGGCCCAAAGTCGTGCATGGGGTAGCTCTCGTGAGACATTGGTGGCTGAGCATAGGTTCCGTGTGATGCAGTGTCTGAATATCCTCCCCCTCCAGCACCCGATGAACTCCAGTCCCCTTGGGCACCATACCCACCACTAGGTCCATACCCACCTCCATACGCCGAAGCTCCGTAAGGTTTTGGCTCGTCATCATCGTCCAAGAAAGGAGGTACTTCTGTGCCTGCAGCTTCCATGGCTGCCTCGTCCATCTCGCGGTCGAACCGCTTTTGACGTCTGCGTCGGATGGTACTGGTTATGAAGATAATGGCGATGATAACAACGACGACACCGACGGCTGCGAAGGTACCAGCTACCGCGCCTGTATTGGAAAAGAATCTGTGCGTTCATTAGCCAAAGCGTAAGTCATCGCCACAAACAACGATCATGATCATGACGGATGCAATCTCGCAAGCCGCTGCGGACCTGGTTGAAACAACCCCCGAAACTCGCCGAAAACACGGACGTTCCTTGGGAAAATCCGTGATGGTAGCAAAAATAGACCAAGACATGTTTTGGGCGATAACGGACAGAAAAATGTAGTACTCACGACTTGCTGCTAGTAGAGGCATCCGCTGAAGAACTGGAGCTAGGAGCTGTTGACGATCCTACGCTTGTGACCACGATGACAGTCGAAGTTTGACCATCAGCACCAGTTGTCAAAGATGTGATAGAGGTTGGTGTAGGAGTCGCCGAAGTGGCAGGAGTTCCAGGTGTAGAACTAGTTGAGCTGCTTGAAGTTTGGCTAGTGGTGCTGCTGGTTGTTGTGGGAGGTGTTGAAGTCGATGTCGAAGTGGCACTAGTAGTGCTCGAAGTCGTGGAACTCGAAGTGCTGGTGGACGTAGTCGAGGTGCTGGTGGTGCTAGTGGAACTGGTAGTAGATGTAGTAGAGGTTGAAGTGGTTGAGGTAGAAGTCGAGGTAGCCGACGTAACACTAGTACTAGTCGTCGTGTCTGTGGTGGTTCCAGTATTTCTATAAACGTGCCTCAGTTAAAGCAGAATCTCTTTACACGACTAGTGAGCATACGTCGATGTAGTACCTGTTGGAGCACTTGTTAATCAATCATCCATGTATAAACGAGGGTACACACTCATTTTGACAGCACTAGCCGAGATGAAGAAACCGACTTCCTCAAGTTGTTTGTAGTCAAGGATTGAAAGAGTGTGTATATCACAGCTGCAAACGGCTGGTAGTTGGAATTACTAATCGTCGTTGAGAAGAAAGCAGCACTGCTGAGAAATTCCTTTGGAAATCATCTTCGCGCGATTTCAGACTCGGAAACTTACGTCAGCAGCACTTGAGATGGGACCGGAAAGAAAGCAGTGAAGCGGAGTAATTTTTTTACGGATGGTCTGTCGTTGGAGGTAAATAGTGGAGGCAAATGTCGAGCGTATAGGATAGGAAAGAGCCAGCTTGATGATGATCATGGCGTTGATAGAAAGACTTGTCCAACATCCGAAGGCAGATCGAAAGCTAGTAACCACTGACACAGCCCCTACGGTGAACAATCCCTTGGTTTTTATTCACAAAGTACAAATGTCATAGTTTGCCTATGAAGGAATAAATATTTTCAACTACTAGTTATGATATCAAGCTGGTCTAACTGTCTTTGAGCCTCTTGGTTCGTTAAAGTAAAGTGCGAGCTCATTTCCAACACCATGGATTTTGTACATTTCATTCTCGACTCGAGCATCTTCAAAAAAAGCAGCTGATCCATCTGTGGCGAACACACGCCTGACACACGCAAATGCCGCAATCGCGGAAGAAAAGGTGCTCGGTCCTCAGTCGCAATCAACGCAGACAAGAGGCTAGTCGGAAAATACTCCAAACAGAGAACCTGCATAGAGCTCTGAATAAGGTAGAGTAGTGAACGGAAGTGGGAATCTTCCCCCATATCTGTTTCGAAACCCTTGAGACGCAATTTCACCAACGCACAATCGGAGCGTTCTAGAAGGCGGACTATGGGCTTTACGTTGGGGCGCACACGAAGTTTACTGGAAACAGATATTCGTAAAGAGGCCAAGGAAGGTAGAGTTAGGGCATCGAGAAGTTGATTCAACAGTTCCAGATTGCTGTGACGAATCAAGTCGATTGTGAGGGCAGTAAGAAACTGATGTTTCAAATTTTTGAGGGCAAGGGATGGCCCATACCCTGAGCAGAACAGTGCTACGTGACGAAGCTTGACCCCTTTGGTGAGGATATCCATGTTCTGTCGATTCAGCGAATCTCGAAATAGAACTTCGCCAGCGGGGAAATTATTCATGCAATGGGTGATCTGATCCCAAGGCAGGAGCAATTTTGAAGCGATGTTTGGGATTTCGTGAGCCCGAACCATACGGAGGTTAGGTGCGTACTCGAATGCGTCTATTACAGGCATGGCGTTCCAGATGTTTTCCAAACACTCTACGTTCCGAAGGTGGAGAGCCTTCAATTTCGGAAGACATCCCTTGATCGTGGATAACAGCCTGAATCCTTCGGGTGTAAGAGAAAGAAGGACGTTGGACCATCTGCTAGAGTGTGAACATATTAAGGAAACGATAGGATGCATCGGACGCGTTGAATGGACAGCGATAGTCAAAGGACAGTCCTTCGAGCGTCGAAGGTAATGCGATAATAAAGCTATTGCATTGTATTCAAGCTCTTGAGCCTTCGCGGGATCCTTGTGTTCCATTCTCGCCAAATCAAGCGACAGCGAAGACCACAGTCGGGGACATTCAAGTACTACGGATCTCCAGTACTTGCACACCTGAGCAAGGCTCCATGGTGCCTGCTTCGTATCGAGAGAGTCGAGGTTCTGACATATCTTTGGATGGTCCGTATCCACGAACTCGACGCAGTACGAGAAGATCTCCAAAATGACTTCCGGGGGTGTTCGCCGTATGGGATGAAGGATACTTCTATATGTTTCTATCGTAGTCACGAGCTGATTGCGTTTGACCGTGAACAAGGCGATCTCTGCCTTCATTTTCTCCAACTGTGCATTGAGGTCGAACAGCATGGTTTCGGCATCATGGAGATTAGACTGGAGCAGCTTTGAGTACAAAGGAGCCTCGTTGCTTTTGAGAAGGTCCTTCACGGAGGATGGCAGCGGTTCAAGGATATAGGAATCTGAGATACTAATAGATGTTTCGCTAGCGTCTTCAAGCTGTGAAAAGCTCGGAAAGTCGGAGACGATCCTAAAGCAAGTAATTCGTATTGCGCCTCAGCGAGATGGAAAGCAGCTCACGAAAAGTCTGAAATAAATGTTGAAGTCATCGCGTTCTTTGTGAGTAGAGAAAGAGGCGCTTATATTACCATTAGGCTACACAAACACGCATCCACCGCGAGTCGACCTCCATAAATCAATTATTGGCACTATGTAGGCACTCTGACTGAGTGTCAGGCACTATAGTGCTCAACGAGAGTACAAGGCGTGCTGCGTTCTTTATTCAATATACTTAAACTGATGTACTGATATAAATTTCGTATGCATGCCATGATAACGCCATAGTTGAGCTGAAGTCGCTCCTTACCATTAGTTCTTGATTGAAGAAACATATCCATTGCGTGCTTGTATCAGCTTCAGTGACCTTCTCTTGCGGGTTGACGTTGAGCTCGCTGCCATTGGATCATCAAGACCGGCTGTTTCGTCCTGGGCACACCTACGGAGCTGTGTATCAATCTATCAATCTATCAGGATGCTCCATCTGCTGCTATATAAAGGACATCAATCGACTTGTTCATGGATCCAGGATCACCTGAGCCTCATCACCTCACTATAGTACGAATCCGCAATCTTTCTTTGCTGGTCAAAGACGAAAGCATACCGTGAATATTGCTCTTCATTTCCTGACAGCATATCGATCTAGGTTTTCATCTCTCTCGCAACGCGAAATTCTGTGCCACATCTGCCCGGGCCCCAAATCGTTTTTTTCGTTCTCGCAATGCTTAGATTCTTCGATACGCACTCAGCTCGCCCCTGTTGGGTCGCTCTCAAGTTCCGCTTCACCTTGATTTGTGGTCTCCTCCTCTTTTTTGCAGTCACAACAGCTATTCCACTCGTCACATCTGTGAGTAATTGCCAGTAGCATTTGGAATGATGAAGAACATCCTTAAATGCTACATTTCAGAACCCACTTGAGGTCGAAGTGGGTAATTCTGCAGAATCGATCGCCTTGAGTCCCCGGACTCGCACAGATACATTCGTTACTCGCAGTGTTTCTGTGGAATTCACTGGCGGTGATGAACCGACCATGCCCCAAAAGGATCACAGGGATATACAGGGTGCTGTCGATATTCTTCTACAAGCCACATTACCTGTGTTGGACGAAAACGCTCAATCGATCAGCATCATCGAATGGGCGCAGTGGCCCAAGCGGCGCAATCCTACTCGAAGGGATTCGGAGGAGTTCACTGTCAGATTGAAGCCTACAGGATTTTACAAACCGATGAAGAGCCCGACCGTTTATAAGGGATACTTGTGGCTTGAGGATGACATAGTCAGTGGTCGCCTGACAATGTCTCCTAGAAGGGAAGTATTCTCCAGTAACGCCAGAAAGATCATTACTGGTGAGAAAACAATTGCTGAAGTAAAACGCGGAGTTCTGGTATATCCAAAGGTCCGTATTGCTCTACGTCCATTGTCCCTCGATACGAAGCTGATAGGATTAAAATAAAATGATATTTGAATTTGTTCAACCAACATGGTCCACGTTTTAAAAACAGTGACATGATTCAACAGGCAGCCGGTCGGGCTGGCGTTGGAGAAACGTTGGGCTTGTTGATTCTTTGTAGTTACGTATATAAATCTTAATTCTATACAGTAATAGTGACTCTAGTGAGCGCCTGCGAGCGTCTAATAAGCATCTTTGAACTCAAGCGTTGACCGTAGAATCTGAATTTCGCAAAATGCTGTTTGAGGATGGGCCAATAGATGACTCTCATGGATTCTTCGACTTCAATGGTGAGTTCTAGCCTAGAGGGGTCTTAAATTCTTTCAAATGTTCTCCCTCAGCAGGATCGGAAGGAAGCACATCGCCTTCCGACTCTGGCTCGGATGAAGATTCGAGCGACGACCAAGATGATGATATCGAAATCCCAAATGACATGGTGGTAGTTGAAAGCGAGATAGAAGGGGATTTTAAGTATGTTATATCTCGGTACATATTTGTAACTGACTGTGTCCAGCCGTCTGGTACAAGATATTCGCCAACGGAACGATCCTTCGTTAGCCAAAGACTGGGATATTAAAATTCAAGATGAAGAACAAGCCTTCAAGGATGATTTACGTGCAGCTTCGGGCGTTGGAAAACGTCGGAAAGGAGTTTGTATTCTAAGCTTCCTATCCATACATTCTATGCCGATATTTCCTTTCGTAGAAACTGCGTGGATCTGATCCTCCGTTATCTCAACAAGTGCGCTCCTTGATTGGAGATGGAAATCAAGCATTTGTGGACAACATCCTACCTGAGGCTGTCAGAATTATGCAAGAAGTAATCCGAATTGAACCGCGAGCTGCATCAGCTTGGTCTGTGCTTGCACAATGCTACGAAGATATGCAGCAAAAGGATCGTGCCCTACAACTTCGTATCATGGCAGCTCATCTTAGACACGATGCAGAGGAGTGGGATAGGCTGGCACACGAGTCCAGGTGAATCTACAGTCTGCTCGTATTTCGTTATCCTCTTACTTGTGCTTTCAGAAATCTCGGTTTTTATCAGCAAGCTCTGTATTGCTATCGGAAAATTTATAGCTTAGATCCGTCCAACGTGGATGCACTTTGGGATCGTGCAACTCTGGCAAAGGAAATTGGAGAACTGCGAATAGTGTGTTCCGTTTTCCGTCTCAATGATTACTAGTGAAGTAATTTCTACAGGCCCGTCAATCCTTTCTCTCGATCCTCAAACGATTTCCACATGACCTCACAGTTCTCTCCGAGATTCGCCCCATTCTTGTTGAGCTCGGCGACCTGACTACCTGTACAGCTCTGTTCCAAAATGCGTTCGACGACTATCAGCAACGTTTTCCCTCAGGCTCAGGTCCAATCACAGGAACTCCTGGAACTGAATCAACGAGTGCAGTGGTTCCTGGAGGAGGATTTTTCATGCTGAATCTTCTCGTGCTAGCGGATCTGTATAATACTCTTGGTGAATACGACAATGCTGTGGGGGTGATCAAGACTGGTATCAGATGGTTGCAAGGACGAGGGGATCAGAAGTACTGGGATCTGCTTGAAGATGATAGAGAATACGACCCCGAAGGATTCAATCGGGTAGCGTCAGTGGCGGCGAATACGATCCATGATTCTACTTCTTTGGCTGCTAATGTTCTTACCGATGGACCCAGCAATGCGGCTGGAGGAATAGTGGGAACAGTGGAAATTCAATCTGGATACTTCCCTCTGGATGTCAACGCCCGACATCGTTTGGCAGTCGCTAGAATTAAGATGGGAGAGATCAACGAGGGAGTAGTGCGTTTTGTTACACTTTTTCCAGTGCATGAAACTTGATCCTTATTCGGCTCAAGGTACACGCAAATATTGTTCTGCAGGAAGACGTTCTCGACTACGCAGTACTATTCATTGAAATTGCGGATGCGTACTACGAGCGCGGGATGTGGGCCGAGGCGAAGCCGGTATATGAAATTTTGGGTACAGATGCCAGTGTAAGTGCTTATCGGAAAAAAAAACTGGAAGCCAACACTCATTCGATGTACAAAATAGACCAGTAGTGTCTATATCCTCCTGCAAACTGCATCGTGTCTTCGGATGTTAGATGAATTGAAGGATGCTGCTGATATCTACGAGCATAGTACCAATCCAATTTTATGGTCACCCGATTTATGTTGACGATTCCCCAGTTCGTCTGGCTGATCCAACAAACAACGACGCAAAAATGAAGTTGGCGGAGATTTACGAGATTATGAACGAACCTCGCAAAGCCTTGGATTTGGTCTATCAAGGTTAGCCTAAGATGCCAAATAGAAAAAATGATAACAGAGTGCAAATTACTTCCAAATCTTTCGTTACAGTTATCGACACCCGCAAACGCCGTAACAAAGACCCGTCGCAAGACAGTAATCCTACTAACTCTAACCCGTCTACATCCCTCTTCGCCGAAAAGAACGTCAAGTCTTCCTCCTCCCGTCCGACTAACCAAAATCGGTTGACCCAAGCGCAATTGAAAGAGTTGGAGGCAGAGAAGGAGAAGGAGGCATTACGCAGTTACAACAGGGTGAAAGAGATATGGGATGGGATGATCAAGGAAAGGGAGACTAGAGAGAAAGAGCTTGAGGCGGGTATTCAGGCCGCGAAGAGTCTTATGGAGCAACAACAAGCCAATGGAGCTGCGGCTGAAGGACCTGTGGAGAGGGAATGGATGCTCGAGGCAGAGAAATTGGTAGATACATTCAGAGAGACAAGAAACTTGTTCACTGCTGCGAGAGTGAGTTCTGCCTATCCTTAATCTGTTCAAACCGCAAAGTTGGATTCACAAATTTCTTCCAGCATAACCCTTTCCGAGGAATGTTTCCCAAACGTAGGATGCGAAAGACAAAAGATATTTCCGACCTAGAAGCAGATGAGGATCGTATGGCCTCAAGGTTACAGCTTGATATACGTATGTTATGTTTCTCTTGATCCGTCTACATAGCTCACCTGGTTTTTCTACACTATACAGAAATCGAACGCTCGTCTCAAAAATTCTCCACAACTGACCGAGTAGATATATTTAGAGGCATTTCGTTCAAGGACTGGTTACATATGATATTACAGGTCAGGCAATACCGTATTCCTTTATGCTGCAGCTGAATTCGTTGCTGTGTTAATTTATCATCTTCCCTCTCACTCTAGTATTGCTTTATCTTAACAAAGCGCAACCAATATGAGCTCGCCGACGAGGTTCTCCGCCATATGCTCCTGTCCAACGCCTACATGACATCAGAGTTCCAGGTTTCTTTACGCCTCGCTATCATCTGTACGTCCTGCAAAACTATCCCATCACTCCTTTTTTTTTAAAACCATCTGTACACCATGCTTAGCCTGCGCTATTGAAACCCACCACTACCCAGTCGTCGTTGAACAGTGCCGTAAATTAATATCCTCGAACCAATTCAACAATGAACTCTATCGTCTGCTTTTGGCCTCGCTTTCCAGTGGTCTGCGTCCCACCGACTCTTTCATTACATCTACGCTGCAGAAATTCTTTTTTCGAGAAATGAAGCTCAGCGATGTTGCAGTGAAAGACCCAGAACTGCTGAAATGGAACGTCGCTCTTAAGCGATGGGCGCCTATCAATCCTTCTACCTTGTCTTCAGGTGGGAGGAAAGATAGGGATAAGGATAGAGACAAAGACAAGGATAATGATAAAGACGGGGCGGATGATTTGGGTGAAGAAGACTCTGATGTGGGTGGGGGTGGCACAGCGGAGAATGATACGGTTTCGTCCAATGACAGACCTATTCTGCCGACTAAGGACAACCCTCTTACGGTGGCTATATATGGCCAAATGTGCATCGCTGCAAAGAGTTATCAGAGTGCTATCTGTACGTCCTGAGGCTTTTTCGATGTTTTCATACGACTAATCCTTGTCATATGAATCAAGTCTACCTTCTTCATGCATATGACTATTGCCCCGAAGATCCTATGATTTCGCTCTCGCTTGCAATAGCTTCGATCGGGCGTGCGATGCAGAGACAATCGGATAATCGACACTATTTAATAGCTCAGGTATGGTTTATGTATACACGTATTTCTGGAGATCCCTTGCTTATCCTCTGTGGCTGTTAGGGAATGGCATTCTTATCGAAATACCGGGCATTGCGTTCTGTTGATTCAGCCCGTTTGAGTGAGGTTGAATACAATTTTGGGAGAATGTTTCAGCAACTCGGTATGTTCGTCACCACATAACTCGGTGCTCTTCACAAGTTCTTATCTTCCTACAGGGCTTCATTCACATGCAGTTAATCATTATGAACGTGTCCTACAATTATCGGGTAATCAAGAAAAAGAAAATCAGACGCAAACTGCTGTACGCCGCCCCTCAATTACTCATTCGTTTTCTCTGACTGCGTCTGCTTTGCATCCAGATTGGAGACCGGAAAAGCTTTGCAAAAGAAGCAGCGTATAATCTTTCGCTAATTTATGTTTTAACTGGTGCCACACCGTTAGCTGAATCGTTGTATCGTCGATGGTTGTCCCTCTAGCGTCTGTGTAAGTTGTGTATAATACATAGATTCAGTAAGCACCAGCCTGCACTGTCTGCAAGTTACTGTCGTTCTCAATTGCACTTCGTATGAGTTCGAATGTATGCTCGGGATCGGGAACCAGCTTCAAATCAAATTTTGACGGTGAGGGGACTGATCCGGTCAGAACCGGGGCAGATTCATATCACAACATGCATATAAAAAAAGACTGTCACTTGGATAACACTTTCTGGTCAAATCTGCTTTCTTTGCCGGTCAAAGAAAGCTTCCCTACATCATTCAATCCTTTCTTTTCAATCGAGATCATAACGTGCTATCTGCGAATTGAAGATGCATTTCAACGCGGTCTTGTTTACATTATTAGGTCTTATCGCTGCTACATGTGCGGTACCGTTGACATTAACTGTAAGGCAGCGTCCTGCTTGCTACTGACACAGCATTTACACAATTATCTGAACGATCCATAAACTGTATCATTATAGGCAGCCAATGTCGAATCTAGGTCTCTAAAACCGACAACCGCGCTCATCAGCTTCGATAAATTTAGCTCCGCTACGAAGGCAAATTCCGTTGACACCGCTGCTCGAGCCGCAGTGAATGCGCTATTACTAGAGGCCTCAGAAGCCCTCGGATACTCCACGATATTCAGCTGGTTTCAAGGGTCAGAAATTTATGATGGTTCGTTAGAGGATATACGATTTGAGATCAGTAGGCTACCTCAGTGTAAACCCAAGTGCTCAGCGGAGGTTATAAGTGACGGACACAGAGGTTTCACTAGTGGAAAGATAAAGGATGCAGAGGGGTCAGTGATATATCCAACACCTAAGGTATGATTGCAGCAAAACCCATAATCTCTCACTTATTTCGAGCCATGATCAGTTGCAGGTCCAAAGTCGACAAATTCATAGCCAGCGTTGAGCATTAGGTTGGCTTCAATGTCACTTTTCTTTCGTGGCTTGTGGTAGTGGATATGTCCTGGATACTTTTTTGTACATTGAAATTAATCGTATGACAATTTACATGACCCCTAGTCCTATTTTGAGCTCTCTCTCCAGGTCCGCCTGACTAAATTTCAGCAAATCTTCATCGCCTCCTTCCCCTACCACATGAGATTTCGCCTCAATCTCTTCCCTTTCTTCTTTCACACACCTCGCACACTCACATCTCCCAAATCCCCACTGCTCCAGTTCATCTCGTCTTTGTTCTACTGACATTGTCGGGTTAACGTATGTGATGAACAATTCCTCACCGGGTTCAATGTCTCTCAAGGAAATGGCGGTGATCCTTGACAAGGCTGTACGTTGGTCGAGGTGTCGGATGGAGATATTGGGTTTACAAGAGTGATTGAGGTGCGAATGAAGGACATAGAGCCCGCCATGTGCTTCGAGATCTGTTTTGAGAAATTGTGAGTCCCAATCGATGTGACACACAAAGGGTCAAAAGAACGCACTGAGACTCATCTTCCCCAAATTCCTCAAAAACGCATCATACTGGAATAGGCCCTGCGATACATCCGCTCTGAAAGGTCTGTTCACCAGTCTCGCGAGCTTTTTCTGATCTTGGAGCGTAGGCGGTTCTCTAAACGCCTGCATGTAAAGCTTAAAAGCCTCTTGCCAAGAGTCAGAATCCGGTTGGTTTCTGACGAAACGTTAGAAATGTTTTTGATTGTAAGAATGGCGTAAAAATACATACCCGGCTTTGTGGAAATGATACTTCGCCCTATCCTCCATACTCAACGTCGCAAAACTAGTCACAATCCTCCATTCCTCCTCCGCCACTTTTGCATCTTTAGAATCCTTTGAGTCTTGGCACAGGGTCATCACTCGGCTAGTCATACACGCAAGCGCATGTAGCGCCATCCATTCTGCTTTCCTTGCCCATTGTAGAAGCGGGATCGAGGCAGGATTTTGGACTGGACAAAGTAACGGATGAGTTCGCGCTGAACGATCGCGACAAAGACGGTTGCAGAAACGAGCGTGGCATGAAGCGACGCAGCTGGTAATCAGAGAAGTGGTGGTTGTGGATGAAAATGGCGTCGTGCAAAAGCTACACGCTTGTCCAGATTGTTGCAGGTCATATATTTCCCTGAGGTGAAAATATGTCAGCTCCTTTGTCGCCAGAATTGTTACATAGAAATACTCCGGCAGAAAAACGACTTACCATTCAGCTGCAACAACATACGGATCCTCCTTCCACACTGGCGTGCCAGCCAAAATTTTCTCCTTGGCAACGAGACCTTTGCCCTTCTTCTTATTGAAATGCTTCACTTCAATCTTTGTGCTGTACTTTGAGATATCGAGGTTGGGAATTAATTTCGAAGACGGAAAGATATTGTTGACGCCACTGCCAGACGCCTTTGACGATTTCGAGCCTTTAGTTTGCGCCAGTGAGTCTGAGGTGGCAATTGAGCGTTCAACTGTTGACTGGGATGATTGTAAAGTGAGCCCTTCACTTTGAAGAGCTTTTTTCGTCCGTTTTTCGCTGACAATCCAATCTGGATGAGTCTCGAGCAGCAAGGCGTGGATCTTCGCGATCCCCAGTGTTGGATGTATGGATTTGAGGGAGACAACGGCAGCTCTCAGATCTTGGTCCGATGGTGAAGGAGGAGCGACCACTGGCATACTGACCTACAGATTATCACGCAGGAACTTAAAAACTCTAGTAAAGCGGCTCATACCTTGTTCCTTTGAGAAGTCAAAATGTAAAAAGTGAAGGTTGTGTGTAAGTGGTTTTGCGTCGCGGACGTTGAAATTTAGAAGACAAACACGGACGTTCCTCATGATCAATTATTCTTCGGGTCCTTGCCGAAGTGTGAATAGAGCTCAGCTTCAAGCTTGGTATTTGACGTTAAAAATGAGCAACCTCGTCAATATTCTAGTATCATAATGAAGTTCGACAATCAATCATGATGTCGAAGCCACTTGAGCATATACACCAATCTATTTCCAATGTGTATACTATCTTCTACTAAAATAGTACCGACGTGAACAGGATGAATGTTGCTGATCTGGATTCTATCTCTGAGGCCCACGCGGATATTGAACGTTCCAATTCTGTACATGAGGGAACAAACTTTCTCGAAAATTGTGGCCGAGGGGGGTTTGGTACAAATTAGAGGACCCTTGTACAACTCGGATTTCCAGCAGAGAGCTCAGAGCACTTGACCCCAGGTTCCATGCGCAATATTCCCCGTGTGTCTCCGTGTGTACTTACAGTAGACTGAGTATATCACTCAAATCGTCGTCCTCGATATGAGTCTGGTGGTAACCGGAATATCTCAGTTTGTGATTCTGAGACAGACCACGTGTTTCTGTGAAAACGTTAATGTTCCGAAATGTTCTTCACATCGCCAAAACATTAATATTGTTTTCATCAGATCCCCATCTTTTTCCTAGTAACGGCGTTTTCTGTTCGACTCTCAACTCTTGTCTTTTTCTGCTCTGACGACGCACGCAAGGCTGTAGCTTCAAAAGGGAGGACCGAAGTCTAAACAAAAGAAGTTGGAAAGAAAGATAGAAGGAAGGGCTGGAGAAGACAGAATTATCGAGAGGATAAATTTAGCTTCTTAAAACTGCAGCAAAACCGTCACTGGATGCCTGGAGAATGGTCTTCTGAATACTTAACACTTTCTTGATTTTGCCACTGCTCACACGACAAACATGACGATTCACGACCCTACCACTGACAATCGGAACATGGCTTCAACTTCCCCCACATCTTCCACATTCCCGCCATTGTCTCTCTCTCCGCCGTCGCTCCCACCAATATCCTCATCTGATGATTACGAATCATTGGCCGACTCTCTAACCATACCATTATCTTCTATGGACTCCCCTACTCACTCTCCTCCTCTTCCTCTTCCTCCTGCTTATACAACAGATACGCAGGAAAACTTTGACAAGGACCTGGATGTAGAGCTTGATCTTGATCCAGGCTTACCTGCTCTTCCTCCAGGGCTCGGCGGGTTCGAAACTTCTGCAGGAGCCACAGAACAATTACCAGAACAGTCAGGGACACCTTTACGTATCTTGGTACCTATTCCGACCGTATCGTCTGCAGCGGACTCTATCTCGTTCGCTTTCCCAGATCCCACTGCCGCAATGGATGGCGAGCTCTCTATCCTCTCCAAGCCACTCCCTCAGGAATCTGAAGCAGACGTTGTTATTGCTCGTAGGTGTTTCTCTACTCGAATCCTTTTTACATCAATAACTATGACGTTGTATACTGACCTTCTCTCTATTTCAGCCGATTCAACCTACGTCGAGACTTCCTCGGCGCCTTGGGCTATGGAACTCAAGCGGCGCTATGACACATTGTACGGCGTCAACGTCACAATCAGGTCTCCTTATGCGATCACAGCGTTTGTCGGACAGCATGGACAGAAACGATATCGGATTGGGTAAGTATTCAATTGTTTCTTTGATATAACGTGTCTTAGTTCACCTCCTCGTGCTTCACTCTTCTCCAGCCACCGAGAACTCTCCGCCCCAGGTGCAACAGCAGCCGCAGCCGAGGACATTCTCGTCCTCTCGAATCTTTCCAAGCAATCTAAATCTCCTCCACCGCAGACCTCCCCTCAATCATCCAAAGTGGGAATCGGAGTCGGCGGAGGAAGATCCAAGTCGAATAGCATCAGATCTCCATCTGGGTCTATCACTAAACCGGCCTCCAAGGCATCATTGAACAACTCAGAAAATACTTCATCTCGACCCTCGCACAAATCCCAATCGTTTTCCCGAGCATCGAGAAGCGGTAAACGACATTCGAGGGGAAGGATCAGTATTAATGCATTGCTTGGATCTGGGTCTGTTTCTGGTCCGTCGACTAGTGCGGTTAGCAGTACCCCTCGGAAACTCAAAAAACCACGATCGAATCCAGATTTGAGCTTGTCGAGTCCTTCTGGGGACCCAGGGTATGGATATTCCGGTTACGGATACACGTACGGCTACGGGCAGCACCCTCCGTCGTCCTATAACTCAATGGGAACCACTGTATTTGGAGGAAGGATGCATTCACTTAGTGTTACAGCTACAGATATGCCACACGTAGTTGGGATTGATCCAGCTAATCCGCCTTCAATTCCTAGCTCCAGTCTATTTCCCAACCCAACTCGTATAACCACTTCTTCCACAAAACTTCCGGAACGTAAGGGAGACTCATTTGGGGAAATTATGGGGTGGCGGAATCATCTCATCCCCTCCCATATTTCCGGCACCTCGAGTAGTTTCAGTACCAGTGCACCATCTACGGGTTATGTGGCTCACAGTACGCATAACTTGTTCTTTGAACCTAGAGTTGGCAATATGCACGCGATTGATCCAGCTCATGCTATATCCGTCAGTACGACTGCCATCAATGATTCGGGTTTGCCTTTGAGTTCTGCTACAGGCTCAGGCTTTGTGCCTCGTCCATTCGGCCCCGGCGTTCATTTCGAAACCCCGGCTATATTGCGTTCTAACCATTCTCACCGTTCCACACGTCACGAAGGAAAACCAATGAATGGATCTTTCCAAGCTAGTACTCGTTCCCGTTCTGGTTCTGGTTCTGAATCCGGTTCAACTTCAGAGCGTGATCTCGAATTTGATCCAGAGGATCCCGAATCGGAAACAGAATCTGATTATGGGAGGTTTCTTAAGGTTCAGAATTCGCCTTGGGCACATAGGCGCCTGAAAGAAATGCAGAGCTTCGAGAGCGGGTTGACCGCGACGCCGATCCCGCCTGTTACACCTACGTTGGCCGGGACTTCTGTAGCATCTGCATCCAATAATAGTTCGACAACGACCAGACTCGAAGTAGATTTGGGCGATGACATTAACCTGAACCTTGGGGAGATCGTGAATATCGTTGACATGGCGTTGAGTGAGAATACGGGTCAGAAGGTGATCGGGAGGCAAAGAAGTGCGATCAAGCTGGTGGATCGAGATCGTGAGAGGGAAAAAATGGTCAAAGCTCGTAGATTAGAGACTATTGAAGCGGAATCCGCTGATACGCCCGACTTGACGAGCGCTTCTGCGTCGGTCTCAGGCTCGCAGTCGGGTACAACGCAGGCTACCTCAGTCGCGTCCTATCCGCTAGATGGCTTTTCTCAAGAGACGGCGTCTCCTTCCTCTCCCTTGCATGATCAATATCTGAATTCTAGCCCTCAGACACACAGATCCGCCCTTGAACCAAGTGATGATTTCACATTCTCTTTGATCAATGGCATTCATAAAGTTCCTGACTCCAGTGTCAACGACATTGAAGGTCGAAGCCAACCTGACTTTTCTACGCCACAGACACCACGAACTCCCCGAGTACAAATGTATTCTCCCTCAGGCCTTCCACCTCGCCTGGCTAAATTCGCAACATACTCAACTGAAATATTTGATGTTTTACAGACTTCGCGTGGATTGCCTCGCCTTGACCTTCTTGATCTCCGCGTTAGCGACCAAGAAGAAGAAGATGCTGATATGACTATTAGCAATGACAATACGGATGATGATTCTGAAAGGCGTTCGTCGTCCAGGTCGTCTTCTCGACGTACACCTTTACCGGAAACCGTTCCGGTGAAGCTGAGTCTCAGTCAGGATGGGAGCGCTGCGCCGAAAGATGATCCAAGATTTGTTATCTGGGGGGAGGTGACGCCGTCGGAAATGAGTGGACTCACAGGCTGTGATACATCGTCGGTGTCGCATGAAAGCTCCACGAGCACTAACAGCAGTATGAGCATTGGACTTGGTGTGAAAGGGAAGGGTCGAGCTTCGGATCTTCAATTCACGGTTGGCCACGGTGCTAACGGTTCTGCCAGTGCTACCATTAGTGACGACGGATCTGGAAAGACCCGCGTACTATTGGCAGCGACCATTGAACGATGGCTTGCACAGCTAACTTCGGATTTGGATTATGACGAGCTGCTGAACTTTTTCTTGACGTATAGGACGTATATTAGTGCGTTGGATCTAGCGAGACTCTTGATGACGAGATTTTGTTGGGCTTTGGGTAGGAGTATTGCCATCTTGTCGCCGTTTTCGCCACTTTCTCCGCCGACCACAGCATCGACCTCCTCTACAGCGACGGTTAAACCCGAGGGGTCTTCCATCGCGACCGCGACCATCGCCTCGACCGCTGTTAATACTTCGATCGACGACGATGTTGTCCGCCGAATTGTTCGTGTGCGCACATTCGTCGCCTTCAAGTTTTGGCTCATCACGTTTTTTACGGTGGATTTTGTACCTAATAGAGAGTTGAGGCTTTACGTGGCGAATCATTTGAATGATTTGGCGAAGGAGTTGGGGGACTTGGGGAGGGAAGCTGAGTTGGCGGGTACAAAGATGGGGAAAGAGGGTAGGGAAATGAAGGAGACCGAGATGGGCATGAGTAGAGGGGCTATCGTAGATGGGGTGGTCAGTTTGTTCCGTGGTTTTTATGTGCCCCTGATCTGACACCATTTCTAATCGGGCCGGACAGAGCATTGTGAAGAAGCTGAAGAACGTGGCCAAAGATTGCAAGAAGCTCTACACACGTAACAACACTGTTGCTTCCCGCAGTCGAGCTCAAAACTCTAATAAGAATAGCCAGCCTCCTCCGGACTCACGAAAGGAGCTCAGGAGTGGTGAGTAGTCTTCAAGCTTGAGTAGGAATCTAACCTCATTATTATTTACCGGATGCAGAAGAATCCAACAGAACCGGGAAAGAAAACTTATTTGGTGAAAATTTCGCTGAAGCTACTCGGAAACTCTCTGCTGCCTCCGCTCTTACTGTCCTTGATACCGACGACTCCGACGTTGATTTGGATTTCATAGACGAATCATCCTCCACCTCCTCGCCCTACTCAGGTATTTATGGAAAGACTCCGGTGAACAACGTTCACCTCGGCGGTGCTTCGACGTTGAATCTGTCGACAGCGATATCACCGCCAGGACCGGGATCGATTCCATTATCTTCGTTCTCGATATTGCAGCGTACAGATCATGCGCCTGGTCCTGAAATCTTTTCGAGCCCGATGTATAGCTCTTCCATGAATGCAAATGCAACAACAATACCGCATAATGCACTCTCACGGGTGTTGGTGAAAACTCTAGGGAGACTTGGCCGTTGGAAGAGAGTACTTAATAGTGGTGGCGTCGCTCATGGAGTCAGCATGCATCGGTCAATGACCACTGGTGGACTGGGGAAGCCTTATATAGGCGGTGGGTTTTCGAGGATGGCAACCGCGTGCGCTGATGTATCGGCATTTGATGTTGAGTTAACGGTCGATTCTAGTGATTTGTTGAGTTCGAGTGGAGGAGTTGAGAGTTATCTGAGACTGGTGGAGGGTCAGAGCTCGCAGGTGCCGAAGAACCATTTGCATACACCTTCGGCGGCGTTAAAGTTAGCAAAGGCGTCGGCAGAGTCCCCAATAGCGACTCCTTCTGCGACTTTGGCTACAACCCCCTCCCCAATTACTCCGACCCTTCTCAACTCCGGTTCGAAAACCCCCAACCGGCATTCCTTTACTGATTCCTTGAGTGAAGCTCAATCGCCTTCCTCATCGCTCCCGAGGTCTGTTTCTGATGATCATATCATGCCCCTCCCGGTATCCAACCAATCGTCGGAGCCTTCAGAGGCTCCTCGAAATCGTGACTCTATCGCCGCAACAGAATCTGATTACGGGGCTGTAACCAATGTTCATGAAGTGCGCGAAAGCCTCACCCCGTCATTCAACGATGTTTCACAGGGTCGCGAGTCGCGTGCCACCCGACGCTCGTCCCGAACCTCTTCCACCGGTTCTTTCGGTGAACCTCTGTCAGCTAGCCGTGCGTCTGCAAGATTCCCGGCATTTACTTCTCCATGGCAATTCGACGTCGTCTCATTGGACGATCTTTCTGATAACTCATCCGATGAGCATGACAATACGAACCGCTCGCGTGATGGACCCGGTGTTTTGCCTGGTTCACGCCGTCTTCCACGCAGGTTACCCCTTCGCCGAGAGTTTGAGTTTCTTGAACGGCCTGAAACTGTGTCTTCCATGGGTATTATCTCACGCTCCTCCATCGTATCGGCGAGCTCAGCATCTGGACAGTCCACTGCGTCCCATACATCTTCTTCGTCTGCCGCAGGTGGATTAGGCGCAGGGATTCAGCAGTGGCAAATGAACGCACTTAAAGATTCGTTGATGGATGACGAGGAACCTGGAGATGTAGACGAAGCCCTTAAACGACTTGAAGGGCAAATCAATCCTCAAAAACGGCTGGAAAAAGCAAGCAAGGTCAATGGGTGGGTGAAGACAATACGTGAAAGGTTAGCTGCGGGTGATTATAGTGACGAAGAGCCAATGTACTCTGATGATGATGATGACGACGCTGAAGTTGAATCACACGAAGAATCTGAGGACTCTTCTTCGCGAGGTGCTCAAGCCGAATCGACGTCTGCTACGATGCTCGCTTCCACAGACATTCCCCCTCCTGATGCGGATTCTGTAACTGCCACGACTCCTGTGGTCGAGCGGATAGATCAAGTAGCTTCCCCTGCTCGTTCAACCGATGCAAAACCTGCTGTTGAGGACGCCGTCCCGTTAGAGATTCTCCAAAGCCGCCTCTCTTCTGAATTGCCTTCTGTGACTCCTGAAAGGATATCCAAGTTTGTTGATCCCTCCATCGGGCCCAAAGTTGCTCATCGGTCATTCGTCCTGCTCTTCAAAGCGGAGGATCTTGCGCAACACTTTGCTATGATTGACCGAGAACTGTTTATGACAATCAAGTTCGAGGAGCTTCTATTAGAAGATTGGATGTATTGCGAGGAAGTGGATACGCTGGATTGGGCACAGTTCCTCAAGGACAGGGCCAGATGGAAAGCTGAAGCAAGATTACCTGAAAAAACTAGTGCTCTTGGAGCTGTAAGGGCTCGATTTAATTTGATGGTGAATTTCACCGCGTCGGAGCTCGTGCTCACGAATCAAGCCGAACGTTTGTATGTCTTCTCTAAGTTCCTACGGATAGCCTGGGTGTGTTTCAGTCTCCGATCTTTCTATTGTATTCGTATCCTCATCGATTTCCCTTTCGTACAGAAATCATATCAACGAAATAGCTTTAACACCCTTGTTGCTATTATGACCGGCCTTCAGAGTAGTTGGGTCACTAGGGCGATGCGTAGATCGATGAACAAGTTATCCATATGGGATAAAAGGATGTTGGCCGACTTGAAACTCTTCACTTCTAGGGAAGATAATTTCAGACATATACGCTGTGCTGTTGATGCTATCAACGACGCTAAGCCTTTTGAGGCAACTTCACTTGCGTCTTCTGTCGTGAGCGCTGTTGCTGATTCTGCAAATGATCAACCCACGCCATCTTCGTGTATACCTTTCGTCGGTAAGCTTTTCTGATCTTGTACTCATTTTCCCCCGTTCTCATCGCCATCTAAAGGTACCTATCTCTCCCAACTCTACCAACATAACCAGCTCCCAGTGCTGGTAGACCCCACAGCACCTAACGAAGTTGTCATGGTGGACCCGGCCTCTCCTAATTTCAGTTCGCCTGCTCATCCCGAAGTCTTTTCGACACTCGCCCCTCTTCCGTCGTCTATGCATCTCGAACCCCTTATCAATGTGCATCGGCAACGTTTGATAGCTGCAGTTATCAAGTCACTAGTAGCCGGCCAACACCTCGCGAGTCGTGCACAGTTCCCCATTGATAAGAAGCTGTTCCATAAGTGTTTACGAATCCGTGGCCTTGATTCAAATACATTGCATCGAGCGTTGGCGCTCAAATCTCCCTGACTATGATGAATATAGCGTCTCAAATCCATTGGACGAAAACTTGAAGTACAATCACTGAAATGAAGATATTTATTCATCTTGTTTTCATGCACCATCTCACGTTTTTCATGTCATTGGCATTGTTTTCTTTTTTCGCAATATCTGTCGGTAGCTTTCCTTCCTTTGCTTTATATACTATATACATACTTACATAGAGGAAATTATACATAGGCTGTTTTTACTTGTCTTGCTACACATATATTGTAGCACCCAAATGCAATGTTATTGGAATCATCTAGTGTATTTTTTCAAAAATTCAATGACTATGTAGTAGTATATACAGTCATTCCCGTGTCCTTTATACATCTGATGTCCTTTATACAGTAGCCCCGGAATGATGAAGAGTGTCCCCTTTGCCTTTGGAGCTTTGATATATCCTTAGAAAAATGCTTGATACATGATATCCAATACTTTGTCAGATGAAATTCCCTAAAGTTTGAGTTATGCTCACTGTATAATACCAAAATACACCAAAGTTGAATTTTATACAGCAAAATGCTGAACTATTAGATGATTTATGACCAAAAAAGGGCTCCATGGGCAAGGTATGACAATAAGGAGTACACTAGAACATGCAGATGCAAAACCTGTATCTTTGGCTAAGGGTCCGAAAGCCGTTGAGAGCACTTTCCAGCAGTGAAAGCACCCAGAGCATGTTGCTTTTGGTGCTTTCAGCACTGGGATCTGCTGGGATCTGCTCTCAGCCCTTAGCCGAATATCCAGGTTTTGCAGATGCATGATTGCTAAACTGTACAGTTATGACTAGATCACACATTGCAGAACACCTGAGCTCCCTTAGTTGCTTTGTTACCAACTGAGGTGAGCTTGATGATATATATCCAATACAGAATGTACTAACCTACACCTTGTGTCAACAGGTACCTAGATAATACAGTTGCTTTGTTACCAACTGAGCTAAACCTTGTGTCAACAACAGCAGGTTGTCATGCTTTGAGCTGTGCATTTCAGATTAATGCAATATGTTTTGCTTCTAATCCAAGTGATTAGCCCTGTTGCATGTTTACTGTATTGCAGGAACCCCTGGTTGACTTTGAAATAATCTCCGACTATAAGGTTCACCTAAATCCCAAATAAGTAACAGAAAACACTGGGATGCTGCACTATATTTCCTTTCCCATATTTGCTGCAGCCTATCATCTTTTTGTGGGATAAATATTCGCTGCAGTAGAGGCTGTAGGGCCCGGCTATTCCTTTGAGGGACCTCGTCTTTGGACGGGGTCGTTGTCTAATAGGCGCTCACATCCTAAAATCGATACATAGCATGTGATCCCACACCACGACGCGTCTTTCCAGCTGCCAAAGGGTCTACCTACTTTTGCTCCTCCGCAGCCAACACACCCATTACCTTCGAGTGCGCCACTCAAAGCCTGAAGTAATCATCATGTCTATCGTAACAATCCGGGTGAGTTAATGATCCTTCTAACGCGTCCAGTTCACTCCATTCATTCTATGCACAGAACGTAGAATTCCTCAATAATCCAGCGCGATTCACTGACCCATACAGATTTCGAGTGACTTTCGAATGCCTGTCCCCTTTGCCAGATGGTAACAGCCCCTTGATTCTCTATGATTAATCACGATTCTAATAATACTAATCAGACCTCGAATGGAAGTTGATTTATGTCTCCTGCCCCGAAAACGCCGCTCTGGACCAAGAAATCGATTCATGTCTGGTTGGACCCGTGCCACCAGGCGTAAATTCTTTCGAATTTCAATCGCCTGCGCCAGATCATAAACTAATTCCTGAACAAGATCTCCTCGGGGTGGCAGCACTGATCCTCACCGGAAGTTATGCTGAGCAAGAGTTTGTCAGAGTGGGTTATTATCAGAACACAGAATACGAGGGTGGCGAGGAAGAGCGATTGAGTATGGAAGGCAAAAAGGTCGTTGTGGAAAGATTGGTGAGGGACATTACGAAGAAGCCGAGAGTGACGAGGTTTCAAATCAAGTGGTATGTCTTTTCTACGTTACTGGAATCGAATGCTTATACTTTTGTCCTTTCCTTATAGGGACGTAGCCCCCCCTCAATCAACAGGCGCATTAGGAGCCGCAACTTCTGCGGCTGTTCCTTCTGCGGACTCGTACGGCGATGATGACAATGAAAAAGACCAAATGGACGTTGATACTCCTACCAAGTCGAACGGTAATATACCAATATCGTGATTTTCGTTTACTGTATCCCATCGCCCTTCTCACACGTGGGACTCGAGAACGATGTCCGTCCTTGCTCGCGGGGGTACCGTGTTCAGCGGTACTCTTGGGTCAAGCGCCGAACTACTGTTGTTTGACTGGCCTCGATCGTGGGTCATCGCATTTCCGTCATTGCACCTTCATTGTATTCAATTTCGAATATATCTCCTACCTAGTCTCCTCATTTCCTGTCCTCTTGCGGTTCGAAGTGCGTACCCTCGTTCAAGGCAAACACCATAGTATTCTTTCCTCCAAGTTCACACTATTCTCAAGTATTCTGTGGTTTATTCCTTAGGAATATATATGCACTCTGAAACCGTCAAACTAGTATGAGCTACATTGGCAGGGCCACAATCAAGACAGAGCGAACTTTGATGCAGTTCCTCTGACCATTCATGACCCTTTAACTTGTTTCACGCCATTCTCAACAGATATAACTTCTGTTTTTCCACCCTTTTCCCCCTGCAATTCTCCATTTCCGCGTGGTGTTGCCCATCCCTGGCAGCGACCATCAAATCCCGGAACGTTGGAAGCGACGAAATCAATCCGGCCCTCAGCTTGGTGAGGGGTGCCACCAAAAATGGAGCCTGGTTTCAATTGATTCTCGAAGTCCAAAGCTTGGAATAGTTTTTTGACCGTTAATTGAGCTGACGACTCTGCTGCCTGGTCCTTCACAGCCTTGCTACTCGACGGCACAGCTTCCGCGGCATGCTGTCTAATGAATTCAAAGACGACCGCGACACTACGGGTCTCCAAAGATGCCATAGAAGCCAAGACATCCTGATTGAGTGGGGAGGTCAGTCCAGCAAAAGAGACAAAACCAGCATCTCGACGGCTCACTACTGGGGCAGTATACACAACGGTGGCAAGCCCAAGAACGAAACAGGCGACGAAGTTGCAACGCATGTTGATGATGAGGTGAGAACTGAAACATGAGTAATGTGGGTATTGTTCTTCAGAACACCTTCAGAATGGAAGAGGAGGGACATTGACTCACTGGAATAGGAAGAAACAAGTATGAGTAGGCAGAAATGAACGATGAGGATGCGAGAATTGGAAGGATTGTTCTACGATCTGAGGAGACTTGGATGCTTCCTTCGACCAGCAAAGAAATTTCGATGACCGACCAGCAGTTGAGGGAAGGTTCCCTAGCGCCCCACGCTTTTATACAGCGTGTCCCCCTAAGTGAGCCTTCGGATCAAGCTAAAGATTGAAATTTAGCTGGCCATCCTCCGACGCTCTCCGACCACTTGCCTCAGGGAGGGTTTGCAACGGAGTCTCCTTGAAAATATATATGTGTGGTACATAGAATAATTTAGAATGAGAATACGATCCAAATGACAGTCATGTGCCAGAAGGCGAGATTCCAAGATGATTCAACGCTAGAATTCCACTATTAATTCATCCGTTTTGCCAATCCGATGGCGCTCCTGATTTGGAAAAGAAAAGAGGACATTGACATAGAGTACATGCCTGAGGTGACTAGCAAACAAGGAGTGTGGTGGGCCTATAGCGTTGCCGTTTGGTTGCTGCGTCGTCTTATCTTACTCTTCCTGTTGAGCAGGACAGGGGTTACACAGTGGTGACACTCTGTGGTACCAACCTGGATAGTAGAGCTTGTAGTTATAGAGAGGCAACAAAAGAGAG
>MU795074.1:0-66546 GCA_027886305.1 Lentinula aff. lateritia
GTGGGACGTGAGAGTGATGGAGTGATGTATCGTACAAATAAGGGCGTAGAGACGGTGAGAAAAGGAAAATGATAGGGGCTACGTACTTCATGACACAGTCCATTTGAAATACAGTCTGTGGTGTTCATTGGAATTGTCCGCAGCTTTGTGTTTGACTTGCATTGATACAATGTTCTCCACTTGCATCTTCCAACAAATTTGAATGAAGCATTTCATTAAGAAGTGCCCCAAACAGAGTCAGAACAGAATATTTTCTGACTCAGAACTCAAGAGCAGCTCTGATTAATTGAACACATTGGCTTCTATCATAGGTGTGCCACTTCCATGCCTGGTAGGTCCTTCAAGAGCTTTCGAAATGTGTAAGAAGGTTGAGAGATCAAAACCATATCTATGCATACTCACCAAATTATATTAAGTAGCGCAGTCACCATTGTTTATTCAAAAGATTACCCTGAAGCCACCATTAGTGGAGTGATCTTGTATATACTCAAGAAGAGAATATACATGAGGACCATAATACATGGAATACTGGATGAACAGAGAGTAGACACATTAGTGGAAATACACACTTAGTGTCACAAAGTGTAAGTGATGGAGTGACTAAGCGGGGCAGTGGTGCAGAGCAATGGGGCAAACAGTGTGGCAGAGCGACTGAGCAGAGCGTGGACAGACTGGTCCCTGGTCCCAAGATAATGACAGAGTTATATTAGTATTGTAGTCATAAGTACTAGTAAGTAAGCACATACCTGGTCCCAAGATAATGACAGAGAGGTCAAAATAAGGGACCAGGTAGTGGGGAGCTGGCTTTATATACACAACCTGATCTGCAAGAAATAACAATGTAATACTGTACAGTTTGAGAATAAAGAATGTGATGGCAGCTGGTAGAAGGAGAAGGGTAACAGATGGATCAGTAATCAATGAAGGGGGTCAGGTGGATCAGTAATCAATGAGGGTTTGACAATGGTGGGACGTGAAAGTGATGGAGTGATGTATCATACAAATAAGGGCATAGAGACGGTGAGAAAAGGAAAATGATAGGGGCTACATACTTCATGACACCTTAGCTCAATCAAACACCTTCACAGCCCACAACAGATACTGTTGTACATGGGGTCAGTGGATTAAGGCAACAACTTTGAAGAATTAGAAGGATACTTGCAGAATCAATAGGGCATTCATTCCATCTGTCTTGAACATTGATGCCACCCTGACCAATCACTGGAAACCTAGGAATAAAACTTGTATTGAACCCCCTATGGGTAATGAGAAGGGGAAAGAACTGCATCTATCATTCAGACAAACATACGTCACAGATAATTGTATCTACTGTGTACTCATTTCCAATGAACTTGAAACACCCATTGAGCTCAGACTAATTAAGGGCATAAAACTCACTACACAAGATGGAGCTCTTATCTCGATCATTTTCCAATACTTGAGCACATATTGAGGGTCTTCTGCATATTTTTTCTTCTGATCCTTGGTGCGCACTATATCTCAGTTTGTCAAGCTGGATAAGTTTGTTTCCAAGCCATGCACAGCAAAAATTCCTTCCTCCTCGCCCTGAGAACTGTTGAGCAAATCCGGAGGTAATCCATGTTAGGGATCATATCCAATAGAATAATTTCTTCACTTCGGGCTGTATAGTAGCCAAAACTTGAACAGATGAACCAGACCCAATTACTGCTACTGATCTGTCTTTATAATTAAAGTCTGCAGGCCAGCGAGCAGTATGGCATAAAGTGCCCTGAAAATCACATTGTCCTAGCGTTAGTTAGCAAAGAATGAGGTCAAGGCAAACAATTGTTGGGGTTCACCTTCAATATCAGGCCATTTTTAATTGTTCAGTACACCTTTTTTGTGAGTTCATTACATGGTAGTGAAAGGTAGTGAACAATTATCAAACCTCCTGCATTAATGAACATATTGCATTCATCCTGGAGACAATTTCCAGCGGTTGATATTCTCGGCTCATTCAACTCTAACAACCTCATGGGAGAGGCGCATGTATTTCTGCAAACCGAACCTGGAAGCTTTCAGAAAGCAGAGCAAACTGGACCTCGACTAGGCTACGCACTTCTCAACGAGATTCTTGTAATATTTGTGAATTTCTACTGCAGTAGAATAGTATTCGGACCACTTTGGGTTTGGACGAAGACATCTACGAGAACATAAGTCAAGTCAGTCAAGTTTAAGTTCAAGGATACACTTGATAATTGACTGAAGGTATATCACATCTGCATCCGGGATATCTGTAGAGAGCATGTCAGGTCTTTGTTACAAGTGTCGAGTTTGAAGGAAAAATGATAAGATTGGTTCCAAAACTATGTTCCTAGATGCTCCTCCGACGTCTTCTCCCATTTTATATGTAGTCAGTTCAACTTGTTCTCCTTATTGCTGAATGTCATGAGCAAGGGAGATGCCAGATATACCAGCCCTGATAGCGACAACCTTGATGGGATGGATCTATGAGGATTCATGGGCTAATTGAGGGCCACACGTCGGTAAACGCACTGTTCCGAACCGCTGAACAGGGATTCGATGTCCTCACTCATTTTCGGAAGGCCACTGTTGGATTTCCAGCTCACTGACGGCACTTGGGTCGGAGAAATACGTCACCCTGTCGCACCCCAAGGCCTGAATTACCCGTGAATGTAAACCTTGTATGAACCACTGTAGATATATAAGCCAAAAGGGAACACATTTGTAATTGTAACTGGTGCCATTGGTGAGTGTAATACATGTGTCAGTATCCAGTGTGTTGATGCTATAAAATGTCATAAGTGGGGCAGAATAAAAGTCTCAAGCAACTATTAACATATCGAACGCAGGATGTGTCGTGAAAAGGCCAAGGTTGTAATGAAGAGAGCATGATAACCAGATAGGATGAAGACTCTACTGAGGACCATATGTGGGGTAACGACGCGGGACAAGTCTGACAGGCGCCATTCGACTTGAGGACTCTGAAGAAGGTGCACTCGCTTTGCGACCAAAACGTGCAATCCCGGAGGGAGCAGGTAGTTTTGATGCAGGCGGTGGAATTCCACTAGCAACTGCCGGTCTCGAGACTCCTGGGGGCACCGCAGAAGCCCTGCCATGAACGGTAGCCAGAGTAGGAACAGGTATTTTCGGACGGGCCAAGGTGCCAGATCCCGAAGCTGGTTTGGTTGGTTTGCCGGATTCAGGTAAGAGTACTCTTCTAGGCCCTGACACAGAATAACTGGACTTGGAAAGAGAAGGTTTGAGCAAAGCTTTGGCCGTCGTAGGTGCAGAGCTTTCTGCGACAATCGTGCGCGTGAGTCCTTCACGTCTGGAGGCAGTTTGCGAGGGAGGCGGGGCATGAGCCTCAAATGGAGCAGTCGTTAAAGGAGGAGTTGGCATCTTTCCTCCCGAAGCGTTGTTAACGGTGCGGGATACCGAAGAAGTTGATAAAGTTGATGAGGAAGTTCTTCCATCGTCGTAACGTTTAGTTCGTTTAATCACCCGCAAAGCAGGGACTGTTGGCGCCACGGTTCGGTGAACGGCCGGGGTAGTCATAGAGTTCGCTTGATTCATGAGCGGTCCGAAAACAAGAGGGGAAGGTAGAGGGGACGTGCTACTTTCAGAAGGTGAACCTATTGAACGTTATGAGCTGATAGACGTGACGACACGCAAGTAACATACGCATGGTTACCGGTGATGTTGACGAACCACATTGTTCAGAGTGCGCGTTTTGAGTCGGGTTCGTCTTCTGTGTGGTGGTAGCTGGAGGCGGCATCAGTTAGATAAATGGAACACTATTAATTGTACATACTGTCTTCGTTATTGTACTCGGTCGATTGCGAAGTGTTGGGAGCTGTAAAGGACATGAATTACCTTTGGAAGATGTCAACAAAAGGGAATAAGTACGCACTGTCGGCATCAAAGCTTTCGGGGTCACTATCATCGTCCAGCTCATTCAGAAACGAGCTCATACCCTTGCCCTGAGCATCAAAAAAGGAGATACGGTCGTTGAGTAGATCAAAGCTCGTCTCAGATTGTAGCTGAAGATTGAATGAAGAATGAAGATCGAGAGAAAGGCGGTTTGACGCTTGCGAAACAAGTGTAGATACAGGCGAAGGTGGAGCAAGAAGGGATACTTTGGCAGCATCCGAGACATTCTGAAGTGACGAAGTGGAGGTCTGCAAGTTAAAAGGTGCAGGTGTGGCTAGGATATCGTTTTCAACATCAGAGTTATCAACCGTGATGCGAGGCGGTAGAATGTGGGGATGAATATGACCAAAGGTTTTGCCTGCCAGATTGACGGAATCAACGAGAGAAGTCAAAGCAGAAATGGAGTCGCCACGCAGCTGAGTCGGTGACTCCATAGCTTTCTTGTGTACAGCACTGTGTCTCGGTTTGCGCGCAAATGAGATTTCGGCCAGCGGAGTGCGTAAGGTGTTTTCAGGTAGCCGTACAGTGTCGGAACGTTTGGGGGTGTCCAAAGAAAAGAAGGCATTTTCGCCGTTATCACCTGACTCTTCTGTTTCCTCCTCTTCGTCGACGGTGTCTGCAGTCGTGACGTCGCCAATATCGACCAGACGTTTAGTGAGAGCTGCTGGCTGAGCATATTCGCGTTTATAAGTGTGACTAAAAAACGCTGTCATACTGAGTTCATTCAGCTCTGGCACTGAATTCTCTTTGTCTGGGTCCGACTCGTCCTCAGAGTCAGAGACATAGTCAGGTTGAGCCTCAGAAAGAAGAGGGTCGAACTGGACCAGGACACTTGGGCGAGGACGGTTCATGATGATGAAGGGGACAAGCTGGGGACAAGTAGCGGGAGTGAGAAATTCTGCTCACGTTATCGTGCACTTCTTCTAGCCACGTGCATTAATAAGCGCTTGATATCCAGGACACCAACAACAATGGCTTCGGGGGATGTCGCGTTAGTACGCGGGGAAGTTAAGGCATGGGAGCGTAGTTTTTACCAGGAAAATGGGAGAAACCCAACTGTAGATGATATACGCGCTAATCAACAAATTGGTGTGTTCACTCGCGTCTTTCACCTGGCTGCATCTGACTTTCGAGTAGCAAACAAATATAGACTGTATAAGAAGTTGTCTAAAGCAACCTCTTTGGTGAACCCAGACTCTAACAGATCAAGCTCTACACGGCCATCGACACCTTCCCGGAAGACTGAACCGTCTTCGTCTGTGATATCCAAATCACGAACTCTCGAAACTACCTCTGCCTTGTCCACCTATAACCCTTTCTCTCCTCAGAAGAACAAAGAGAAACAGAGAGCACCTGTAGGCGATGTGTCACCGATTCTCTCCAATCCGTTTGCTACTCCTTCAAAAGTTAAACCAAAGGCTCGTGCACGAGAGCCGTCTCCCTTCCCTATTCACGAAACGGTACCCGCACTATCAACATTACGACCATCAGCATCAGAAACTCCTAGTGGCATTGTGCGCGCGCGTAAGCGCTTGCGCGGTGAGCCTGTATCACCTTCCCCAAACAAAGACAAACGGCGTCGCATGCTATCTCGCACGAATATGTCCCAGCGAGACAGTGGCTCTTCGGACAGCAGAGAGGACGATGAGGAAGCTGGCAATTCTTCTTTTGTTGTGGACTCGCCGGTCAAGGGCTCCAGTAGCAAGTCATTCATGTCTCTTTTTGAAGACGCGTCTACCGATAACAAGGTGAAAACCGCATTGACGCGCACGAAATCTACCTCCGCCTCCGTGGGATTGTTTGGTCCTATACGTAGCCGATCGGTACCCTTCGTGGACGACTTCGAAAGTATTTTAGGTCCAGTTGAAGGGAAACTCGAATCTCGACTCAGAACAGCTGCCAACAGCATACCTTTCTCAAGTGGATTAGTTCCCATACCGAAGAAAGACGGATTATATTCGATGCAAGATCCTATCCCGCAGCCGTCTCGTGCACACACAGTTGAAAAATACTCTATCAACGATCGAATATCAAGGAAACGACAGCCTGACTCGAAAAGCGATTCTGAACAGTTGAATCTGAACCCTTTGACCTCGGCGACGATTCTTATCCCTCCTTCCCCTCCAAGAGAATCATCCTCTCAGAGATCAGTTGATCTGTCGTCTAGCAAGGGAAAGGGGAAAGCATTTTCTCGCAAAAAGACCAAGCTTGATGATGACGATGATATGGATAGCCTCCGTGTCAATGTCAAAGTCTTACCTGTTGGATCCCGTACCTCACGTGCGTCAGACGAGGATCATGAGTTGGATGCTGGTCCCGAATTCGATTCTGTGCACTGGTATAATCGTCGGGTCGAGCCTCCCCGGATTGACAAAGGAGAACATATCAGTAACACGTTTGAAGTCGATCTCCCTGAAAAGCTCAAACATGTGTTAGCTTTTTCGTCATCCGACACAGAGATGCGTCATATTCAGGAAGAACAGGTCGTGGAGAGTTTGATATATGGACGACGTAGAGGTCATTACGAACCTTTGAAAGGAGGTGAGATCTGGGACGTTGGGGATACTGATGCCGTGGGTCTGCATGAAGAGGCTAGTGACATGAAAGTTATTGCTGATGAAGATTGGGAAGGAGAACCCGTCCCTTGGGAGGTTGGAGAACTGTAGACAGGATTCTGACTTGTGTATGCAACCGGTCTCTTGGCCTCCCGAAATTAGATCTTTCCGACTCCACCCGCCTGCACGACGTTTTTTACATGTGTGCCCTAGCAAGTGGCCTGCACTCCTCACATTTGTGATTAGCATGTTGTTCAGATGTCAGTATTCACATATCTGTTTACCACAGAGTTATTCCCAGCATCACTTCAGCGTATAATGATTGCATCCTCCATCCGATGTCCTAACTAACTGCTATCGCCCTTGCCCATCGTGCTCACCTCACCATGAAAGTCAGGGGAATGACTAGGATAATACCGCCATTTAAGATTCGATCGAGTCTTTCTTTGGAACTGAATACGAGCTCCAGGTGCTTCCAGCCTGTGCGTCGCATTCCTGCGTGCCATGCACACGCCTACCGTGGGGCTTAAGTACTGCGTACGCCTCATCGAATCGGACATGACTTCTGGCTCGAACTCACGTCTCTCTAGTGTGCTTTCGAGCTTAACTCCCCTTCGTCGTCGCACTAGCTTACGGGAAAGTATACACAGCATCGCCAACAACCAGGATAAAAGCCGGAGATCCTCATATCAGTCTTATTCAGTTTACAGCCAAATGAAGTCCCCTCTCATCCTTCGCGATCCGGGCGTGACCCAAAAGCTTCTTGAAGCGATGATAGACACGCCTGGAGGGAAGCGCACAGTGTCGCGACTAGCGAGAACCTGTCGAGCAATATCAGAGTCTGCGCTGAATGTGCTATGGAGAGACTTGGACTCGCTCATTCCGATTATCGGTTTGTTTCCTGCGACATTGTTAAAGAAGGTTCGGAAGCCTGGCCTCGGCTTGGTGAGTAAATTCGCCGAATGATCATTGTTTCTAACATTGCTGACATCGTATTCTGTAGTCCAAAGAACCCGCCGAAGAAGATTGGACGAAGATCATGAGATACGGAGAGCGAGTGAGGAGTGTGATCTACAATGAAACCGCAAACAATGTCTCCCCTTCCATTTTCCCAATGTTGGCACAAAATCGGCCCAGAGAGTACATGCTACCAAACTTATTGCATCTCACCTGGAAGGTAGAGACCCTAAGCGCACTAGACTACTGCGCCATGTTCTTGAATCCAACAATTGAGAGCTTGCAATTCGAGCTCGGTCCCACCCGCTTCCCTAACTTGAACAAAATCCTTGGCGATGCATGCAGTCGGTTGAATCTGACTAGCTTTTCTATTATTTCCCCGGCATCCCTCCCTGACACCTTCACTGTAATGCTTTCGTCACAAAAATCACTTCAGAAAGTGGCGCTCGTCGCCCCAGGTGCCCTGAGTTCTGGAGTAGGTCGGTGGATCGCGTTCTTGCCGGAGTTGAAAAGCCTGCAGCTTGACCTCTCTGCCAGAACCTTAACGGCAGTAGAAGGCTTTTTTGATGAGCTCCCTTCTCACTCAGGTGATTCTACCCCCAACTCTGTAGCCACCACTGACAGCGGGGTATTTTCCGGTGAAGAGTTAGATCTTTCGGAGATACGTTTGAAGTCGGCAATGCAAGATTCGAAAGCCGGATTTTTCAGCTTGCGACATATACACCTTACTGGTGATGTTGCAAATATTGCAGTATTCTTGAGACACTTTTCGATCCCTTTAACGCAGCTAGACCTTGTCATTGAAGATCCTCCAGACAATGCAGAGTGGATGGAACTTTCATATCTTATATCTGAGAGGTTCGGATCTTCTCTCCACTCGTTGCGCATCTCTGCGACTGCGACATCAAAGTTCAATGACCTAGTACGCTCAACATCGAGAGGAGAGCCTACTGTCAGCCGACTTGCCTTCGATAATCTTCAGCCCCTTCCTGCGCTCCGCCGTCTGGATATCGATCTTCCAGAATCTATGAACTTCATCGGGGATGACGTCGAGGCTTTGGCGCACGCCTGCCCCAATCTAGAAGAGCTGAAACTGTGTCCTCTCGCGCGGTTCCCTGTACAATCAGGGCCCCCGAAATTGACTCTAGAGCAGCTAGCACCGTTAGCGGAGCACTGTCGACGGCTTCACTCTCTCTCAGTACCTGTGAATGCGCGGAGAGCCGGCCCCTCCGTGTTAGATTCTCAATCAAATTCATCTGACACTATCCGTCGTCTGCACGTCGGCCACTCATGGATCAATGATTCACTACATGTGTCCATCCTGCTGAGTCATCTAGCACCATACTTGGACAACCTGAAATGGTTTCATGACAAAAATCGGCCGGGCTTCATTGAGTCGAACGCTCGAGGCTGGGAAAAAGTAGCCGATACGCTGCCACACCTCCAAGGTATTCGGCTCGCCGAAAGAAAAGCTATGGTAGGACCATTGCCCAGCCTTAACATTATATCGACGCCTCCGCTTCCACAGCCTGTACCAATTGACACGGTAGAAAAGGGCGTCATGGCGTCAGTCTCCCTGGTTCACGAAGGCGTTCTAGCGAGGCCGCTAATGACTAGTAGGAGACCGAGCATGGTGGACGAGTCGGTGGAAGTGCACCCAGAACTTGTATCTGTGTCCATCGATGCAGCTCCCAGAACCACAGAAATCGCGGTAGAAGCCGTTGTCGCAGTGTCAGACGAATTCGTTGAAGCACTGCCCGAGACTGTTGCTGCATCAGTGGATGCCAGGCCGCCGAGCGTTTCGAAGTCGGTTGAAGCTATGATATTGAACCCTCTGGAAGGGAAAAAATCCATCTTCCATTCATCATCTCATCCTTTGCTTTTCCCTGTTTTCAGCTTGATTTCCTTCGCATACCGAGTTCTTTTTACATATCCTATTTCCATTCCGATTCGCATGCTCCATGTCATTTTTGACAATATGCCTACAATAATTCGACGACCGCCTACCTCAACGAACAGTGATATTTCCATGGACAGTCTTCAAGTCCGTCAATCATAATTTACATGTCGTGATTACTTACTTAATATTGTGCCGGTAACATATTCTTAGGACGTTGGAAACTACATTGCTATTAACCCTTGTACGAAGTCAGAAAACAACATTGAAGAACAGTTTGAGGGTATGCCGCCGGCATATGAGGATGATTGGTTACGGCATCTCTTTGAGGCCAAATTCGCGACGCGTCATCCTACCCATTCAGTGCTTGCTTCCTCCACTATGTCCGATAACAAGAAACAGGAAAAAGATTTCACCTCTGAAGTTGACGCTCTTCTGCCTGAAACCGTGTCATTGACAAAGGTAGTTTGTTCCCTTTCGGAATACTTCGTGCGGGTTGATGATTCTTCCAGGCAGGAAAGTTACAAGAAGCACTTGACAAACTAGCCGTCCTCGAAAAGCAAACGCGAAATGTAAGACTTAACCTTGCAACTGGCGGTACACTGACATGAAAATCAGGCTGCCGATCCAAAATCAACCACCACCCTTGTCAAAGCCATTACAGAATATTGCTACAATGCTCGCGATTTCGACTCTCTGAATTCAAACATAAGCATCTTGAGCAAGAAACACGGTCAGCTTAAGTCCGTCATACAGGCCATGGTCGAACAAGCAATGGGATGGCTAGAGGATATACGGAAGAAGGAGGGTGACAAGCAATGGTTGCAACTAGTGGAGACGCTCAGAGAGGTTACAGAAGGAAAGGTATCATCAAATTTATGCTATTCCCGCATTCATTGACTGATTGGTCTATCTTAGATCTTCTTGGAGACACCACGAGCACGCGTCACTCTGTTGCTCTCGCGATATCATGAAGATCTTCACAGCAAAAGCACATCTGCAGAAGAAAAGCGAAAATCTCTGGAAACCTCTTCCGAGCTCTTATCAGATCTACAAGTTGAAACTTTTTCGTCAATGGAACGCCGAGAGAAAACAGAATTTATCCTGGAACAGATGCGATTACTCATTGCCGTAGCGCGACAAAAGGATGACGCTGCCAAAGCCGAAGGAAAGGATTCTCTGACTGGAGGTGACGCCGAATGGGCGAAAGCCAGGGTGGGAGGGAGAAAGGTCAACGAAAGCTTTCTCAAGGAAGCAGAGAACGAAGTACATGTTCCGCGCTTTTCATGCCCTGGACGACGCTAATCAAAGTAATACACAGGACCTTAAATTGAAATTCTATGACCTGATGATACAGTATGCCCTGCACCAATCGTCTTACTTGGATGTTGCGAAGTACTATCATAAAGTATGGGAAACTCCTTCCATCAAGGACGACACGAATGACAAGGGAAAAGCCGCAAGTATAATCAACTTTTTTCGTATTTCCAACAATTCACACTTGTAACTTTCAGGCTCTTGAGCATATTGTGTACTATATCGTCCTATCGCCACACGACAATGAGCAGTCCGATATGTTGAATCGGATTTACGTCAATCCTGCGTTGGAAAAGTTGCAGCTCCATTAGTGAGTTCAGCAAGTCCAATTAAATGATGTGATGCGAATGACCTTTTCAGCAACCTGGTTAAATGTTTTGTGACGCGCGAGCTAATGAGATGGCCGGGAATCATAGAGCTGTACGGAGAATTCTTGCGGGCGACTCCAGTCTTCTCAATCGAGAAACGATGGGAGGATCTTCATACTCGAGTCATCGAACACGTATGTGCACTCAAACCTTGATTCGCGACTTGAGACCTACACCTTTTTCTCCAATTTCTCCTAACAGAATGTTCGCGTCGTTGCAGCCTACTACACACGCATCACTCTTTCTAGACTAACTTCACTCCTTGATTTGGACCGCAAGCAAACAGAAGAAACGATAGCAAGGCTAGTGGTTGGCAAAACTATATGGGCACGTATCGACCGGCCTGCTGAAATAGTGACGTTCCGGAGTCAAAGGAGTGCTGAAGATGTGATGAACGACTGGAGCTCGGATATGCAAAAGCTACTAGGTCTCGTCGAGAAGACATGGATGGGTATGAACGCCGCACAAGCTGCACAATCACGAATAAAAGCATCATAATCATTCCATGTACACATTCCATCCTTCTAATCATCATATCTGTTTTGCAGAAGCATGTGTATATTGTTGAGATTAGATGATAAACTTATCTAGGCACCACAGCAGGTTTTGTTTTTAATCCAAACGTATCCACGTTCTTTTCTGGATCTTCTAGTACAGCCGGCTTGACTGGTTCAGTTAAGGCAGGTGCATATCGCGGAGTAATGCCCTCCTTCCATAACCTGACGTACTCCTGACCCTTTGACCATTCCCTATCCTCGGTATGCTCCAAAGCGATAGACCGCCAACGCTTTCTGGCAGCCATTGCCCCTTCGTCTAGCTCCGACTGCCTCTCCCAGGAAGCCAGACTTTTGATCTCTTTCTGGAAACCATGTGCGATTTCTGAATTTTGCCAGACGGCACCCAGGTTGTCTGCCTCATGAATAGCCATGGTCATAGCAATATGACGCTCTGAGCGGAGCGCGCGAAACTGAGCGATAGCGCGAGCATAAGCGTATGACAGTGGTATATTATGATGTTGGTGAAGATTTAACGCGAATTGTATCGCACTATGAATGGCAATGAAGTTAAAGCCTGAAGGACGGGTTGTGAAAACTTCTACGTACTCATCTGGAGATGGATTCCTTCCTCTCTGTCTCAGCCTGGTCCACTCCGTTCCGGTGACAGGATGATCTGCCTCTATACCCTGTCCTTCCGCAAGTGTCACCGGACGAAAAACTTCGAATGGGTGGTCCCTAAAGAACTGTCTGCGAATGTCGTCTTCTAGATAGTAAACGGGAAAAGGCTTGGGACCATAGGGTTTTGCCTTAGGTTTTGACCTAGCTGAAGTGGTCTGTTGCTTTAAATCGAAAGCAACGCGATTTGGAGGGGCTTTGGGAGGAAGTGGGAGTGGTGGGTTGTCGAGGACGGCAGCATACCATGCAGGCTCTTTGACCACTTCGCCGCGCATCAACCGTGAAACCTGCTGGTGTACCTGGGATGCTAAACGGCGCACCATGTCAACTGCGAAGAACGGAAGCGCCGTAAATTTGGAAGAATCTCAGAGTTCACACACCTGCCCGCGGGCGGGCCGCGGCGGGGATAATTTCTTTAGGATGGACGACGACGACGCTGAGCTGAGAAATCCTTTCCCTTCTCCTCCATCTCACTATACAAAGTACACTTCACATAATCTACACCTTCTCAATCTGCTTAAAGAACGCGTGCCGGATACCGACCTTGCCTTCAACCAACATGAAATTCTCAAAGATCAGACGGATGTTCCCGATTGGTCTTTAACTCAGCTTGAGAAACCACGCGTGGATTGGATTCTCAAAGGGGACGAGCCGTACTACGATGTGTTTGGTGATAGGTGGTTTGTAAGAACTTTGCCTTTACGCGCCATGTCACTTGTTCTCAAACTGCCTGAAAGGTCAAAGACAAGATACCATCTCTAGCAGAGTTAGGTGGACAACAATTGTATCCGGAAGACCCTAACGTTGGTACGTTGCTACTGCCTCTTCAAATTCTGAACTTGTGCCAAACTGCGATCCTCTCAAGACAGACGGCCCGCGCTTCAAACAATCCTTCGTTCTATGCTTGTTACGTATTCGAATTTGACCGGTGCTTTGCTCGCCCCGCCTCCTACTCAGTCTTCATCTATGCCCCCGGAATGGCAGAAACACGTCGAATGGATCACTATTCTTGGCCAGAATCTCATGGCTGCTGCAAACGATTTACGGCCAGTCCAAGTATAAGCTTCTTCTCTTTGATGAGCCATTCATTGTACCGATCGAACAACAGGCCAGAGGAAATTTGGAGATAATGATGAAGCGTCAGCTTGAGCTTCGTAAAGACGAAACCAGGGTCATTCACACGCAAGTGCGTTGTTTGTGTTACAAATCATCACCCTCAACCGTTTGTTTCAGGAAATGTAACGCATTGGAAGCAAGACTTCTTGAGTTGCGCGCCTCTGCAGAGGACCTTAAACAAAGCACCTCTCCGGTTCGTCCTGATTTCCTCTCTTTTTTTCGATCTACATATGTTTACAGGAGGTTTGTATCGCCAATCCTTCTCTGGTGAGCTTCAGAAGTTGGGAAACAACCAACGGGGACGGTGTCTGATCACTACATTTTTCCAGTCATTCGAGAAATTCGCACCTCTCAGCCAAAACGATCTTCTGCGATGGGCGGAAGAAGCCAGCTGATGCAAGTTTCGGACCTGACCCCCCAGAAAATTCTTTGTATGTATTACGCATATGATACGCTATCTACTGGGGCCTCCAGTTTAATTGCTCCTCCAGGTGCCTGGAAAACCCTAAGCGTAGAGCTACATCGGGGATCGCTTCAAAACATCTATTTATTTGCAGAAAGCTGTTGCATAGATGTAATTGCTCATGATGTCTCCTGTCTGCGCCTTTGTAACAAATAGCTCTTTCACCTGGCTTGCTAGGTCCTTTGCCACCCTGAAATGACCAAGCGCTCGTGCTTTTTTTCACGTCAGACACCCGTTTAGCCACTTTCGGCGCTGGTTCTGTTATTTTTTCTACAGCCTACAGACTGTTGCCATGCTTCCTTCCTCTATCACACATTGTTTACTCCAGCCTCTACTCAGTCTTGACCAGTCTTTGCCTGTATTCTCTACACATCTTTGTGTCATGCCTCATCCTCTGTAGTCTTCCAAGTAGTATGGCTCATTATTTCCAATTTTTCCCCTTTGCACTCCTACATTTGTTGTTGGAGATTACTGTATTTCTAGCACCAGAGGTGCTTCAATGGAATCTGAACCTCCTTGAAATTTTACACATCAAACTAGTAATTAGGTGATATGACACATCTACAAAATGTGTATCTTCAGCTAAGGGTCTGAAAGCAGCCGAGAGCAGTTACCAGCAGTGAAAGCACCCAGAGCAAACTGCTTTCAGTGCTTTCGGTGCCGGGATCTGCTCTCATTCCTTAGCCAAATGCAATGTATTTTGTGCTGAATATTTGAAGTAAAACCAAATTTACACCTCGACAGAGACATTCAACTACTACAGCATTGTACGTTCAAGTTTTTGCATATATACATGGTCTTTGCAAACATCATCCCAAGTGCTCCTGCCATATTAGATTAAATTTATCCTTTCCCAGGCAAGGTGCAGTCCACAACAGTGGAGGCTAGTTTTATATCACTCGAAGAGATTTTGACAAAACTGAATGCAAGTGAGGTGTTAGGATAGGATAGGATAGGATATGAATTAGGTAACCTCGCAGTGGTGCGCTCGTAAATTTATATGTGCAGAGATTATACGTAATGTCCCGAGACAACATGTATGCGGGAATTGGGCGCCTAAATTGTTGTCTTCTTTCATTGTGAGTATGGCGACACGAAGAAGGATTGGTGTCAGTAATGCGACTACGGAGGCTGCGCGTAGGCAACTTATGCAGCCAGTCGTTTGCTGGGAAAAAGTCTGGTCAACTGCGGAAAATACCCCAACCGGTTCTTCACTGAAGGTTTTCAAATGGGTCAAGACAGATCGGATTCCAGTGAGCCACGGCCATACCCTATCACGAAAACTTAATCTTACCACGTTTCATAGCACTTTGAAGACGAAAACGAAGTAAATGCGCCGCTCGCGCCTTTGCCAGACGAACCGGAAGTCGTGGAAGTTGAAGAAGAAGAAGAAACACAGCCAGTCGCGGAAGAGAAGACGCAAGCAGAAGTAGCAGAAACGTCAGAAGTGATCCAAGAACCCGAGGAATCCAAACCCCCATCTCCGAAACCACAGCTTACTATGTCAATGGAGGACACAGTCGACACCGACAGCGGATTAGACGTCTCACTCAATCCTTTGGACACTAGTGGGGTGGGCGGAGAAAATATGACTACGGAAAGCAGTATGGACTTGGACCTATCAGGTTTGGGGCCTGATGGTCTTGCTCTCACCGACGTGCAAGATCTCTCTCAGATAGAAGGCGAAGATAGTCTGATGGGTGGACCCAATATGGATGGCACCATGGATCCTTTCGCAGCTGAATCTACCGTCGCTATGGACGAGAAATATAAACATGGGCCGCCATAGATCGTTTCTCAACCAGGTATTCAGGAAAACACATTTAAAATTCAAACATTTTTATATTTCGATTCAGGAACTGTCCCTCCCTACACAATATCTGTCTTCGCAGCTGCAGCTACAAATTGTCAGCTTCGAGCCTTCTCGCAACGAATTGCACCCACAAGACAGAGTTTTGATATCATCATTTGCTCTTTGGGGGGTTTCCGCAGGAACAATCCGGATAACCACAACCTTCAGCAGGTTTAGTGGTGCAGGTCTGAGTTGTTGCAGGCTGGATACAAAAAAGTTAGATGGGTACTGATGACCATCCGTTGCATACCATATTTTATCTGTTTCGCAGTGGCGAATTGTGCAATGAACTTCGCGTTCCCATACTGTAGTGCTCGCTTTTATAACGCGCAGACAATATCTCAGGCTCGAAGGTTCTGGAAGGATTTCGGACTTCGAAAAGACTTTGTGTTACGATCACAATCTTTCCAAGCAAACATACATCATATCTATTCTAAGCCGCTTGCAAACCCAGACTGCATTTTCCATAACTGGAATTTTTGTAACATGGCAGGTGTGATCTGTCGTTGCATCGATTTTGCAGCGGCAATGAATGCCGCTTGAGGAACCTGAACCCAGCGTTTTTGAGCACGAGAGAGAACTTGGAAAACATACGCCACTCACGAAAGGTGCGTTAATATCCTTCTGCATCGTAAGGAGCGCGGCTTCTTGACAGAGGGCGGAAATTTCCGCTCCGGAACAGCCTTCCGTCTGTACCACCGTTAGGAGATCTTTGCAAACATGGGATTTGTTCACATACCAATGTCGCTATTTGAGAAATGTCTAGATTGTCTTCCACTTTCATATGTTTTGTTCTTATCCTCATGATCTCTTCTCTGCCATTTTGATCTGGAGGACCGACGTATAGAATACGATCCAAACGACCAGGCCGCATCAAAGCTGAGTCCTAACAAAGATCGTGAGTGCATGCCTTTTTACTATTGAAAGAAGGATTTTACGATTGATTCGGGTCTATTCGTAGCGGCCAGTATAGTCACCCCTACAAGCTCTTGCACGCCATCTATCTCGTTCAAAAGACTGGTCAATACACCTTCATGAGAAGAGCCCGCATTCGTATCAGACGACATTCTAGATGTAGCTAGAGCATCTATTTCATCCTATATATATCAGAGTATTAGTATGATCCTGCTGATCCAAGAAGCAGAACCAAAATTTACAAAGAATATGATTGATGGAGAAGCAGCTCTAGCTTTCCTGAAAATCTCACGGACCGCTCGTTCAGACTCTCCGACGAATTTATTCAGCAGCTACGGATGAATGAGCAAATTAAACTCAACCAACAAATATGGAACACAGGTTACGCACTTCAGGCCCTTTAACTGCCACAAAGTTTATGCCGCTTTCACAAGCACAAGCCCTCGCCAATACGGTTTTACTACATCCTGGTGGTCCATATAGCAAGATCCCTTTCGGAGGTTTGACTCCCAAGCGCTGAAATGCCTCAGGATGCAGCAGAGGCCATTCGACAGTCTCGCGAAGCTTTGTGATGACATGGGACTGACCACCGACATCAGAGTAACGAACGGGAGGTGTCTCGACGAAAAGAGAACGCATCGCGGAGGGGCGAATAGTCGGGAGGGATATCATGATATCAGACAGTGTGATCAATGGCATTTCTTGTTTATTCTCTGGGTTTCCCGATGGAGATGATAGCCAACGTTTGATGGACAGTGTCCCAGCTTCTCGAACTACTGCTGCGAGATCAGCACCGACATATCCATGCGCCTTGGAGGCAACAGCGCGCAGGTCTTCCAGAGCAATATCATGAGGTGTTTTTGAGAGTAAAGTTTTGAGAATGGATAGTCGTGCATTCGCGTCGGGTACTCCTGTAAAAGCAAAATCAATCTTCGATATTCACTACACAGATATCAATGTAAACTTGCCTATCTCAATTTCTCGGTCGAACCTCCCGGGACGTCGAAGAGCTGGATCTATCGCGTTTGGCCGGTTGGTGGTTCCGATGACCACGACTCTGCTATCGTCCTCATTATCATCCTCCATACCGTCTAGTATCGTAAGCAAAGTAGCAACTACCCGTTTTTCGACCTCACCCCCTCCTTCTTCTCGTTGCGGAACCAGGGCATCCACTTCGTCCAGAACTACTATGCAAGGGCTTTTATCTCTGGCTTCCTTGAACACATCCCGAAGCTTGGATTCCGTTTCACCGTGGTATGCAGATGATAATTCAGGACCATTGACAACAATGACGGATGACTTTGTCGATCCAGCGATGGCGCGCGCGAGATGGGTTTTGCCTGTCCCCGGAGGACCATGCAGGAGTATTCCACGAGGAGGCTTCAAGTCTGATTCAATTTGAGTATGGATTTCGATTGTTTGGCAATAGACACGTACTGAAATAGCGGAACAGATCAGGGCGAGTAAGAGGTATCTCTAGTAAATCTTTGATTTCAGAAATTTGCTTGTCCAAGCCTCCAACACTGGCGTAAGCATCATCTTCAGATTGTTTCTCTAAAATTTCTATGTCAGGCTAAGCAAACTTCAGCAAACTGAGAAACATGAGCTATGCATATACCATACTTTTTGCGGTAGGCCTGTATCAGTGTGATCATTCTCTGTAATAGTCACCACCGTGTCCCAGCTCACAGTCCAGATACAGGGTTGTGATTTCCATCCGAGTGATCCAAAACGCTCGGACACTTCGTCAATGTCCGTTTCAAGAGGGCTCGTAGTGGTGTTTGTAGTAGCGACTGATATGACGCAATATCGACGAGGTCTCCCCTCGTACATCACCTCCAGAGTTTGGGTCGATGTAAGATACTTAATATCCACTAACAACGTCAGGATCGAATGAGACTGATCCCAAACCAAATGACGGATAGGGCACACCTAGGGATTCACGAAGTAACAAAGGTAGCCAATCCTTCTCTTTCTCGTGGGATTTCTTCATCGAGCTTGTAGACGCTTTGTTCGGAATGGGAACTTCCTTCAGTCTAATGATGGTTGCATCCTTGCTTTGCTTGATCGTTGGGAGTTTTACAGGAGGTTTGGATGTCGTAGGATGAGTAAGAGGGAGTACAGATGCCTGTTGCCCGGATTCCAGTTGTGCTGTGAGGAGGAGAGCGGTGGAGAGTACTATTGCTTTCGGTTCTCTATCGATCAATTTGATGTTATCAGCAAGAGTCAGAGAGCTGACCTACAGCTTGGTGGTTCTTCGAGTGAAGGCCATACGATGCCGACAGCAAAAGCCTGTACTAACGTTACAGAGATCTCGATAATTGAACATCCTCACTTGCATACCTTTAGTGGTCCCTCTGATTTGAAAACGGCCACGGCATCACCAGTTGTCAATTTGAGAGTTTTGAGAGTATCTGCATTGAGAATGACGCGTCGTGCGGTTCGGAAATTCGAGGAAGAACTCTGTTCAGTGACAGAAACTGTGAACCTGGAGAGAGACATGATTACAAGTGATTTTAGCGCCGGACGGCGAGCGCTCATAACTTGACGTAGTATACCACTTCCATCATCATGCGATGTTGAGGACCGGCTTTTTTCTGATATTCTTATTGCTCAGCTCTGTTTTTTGCCTGGAGGATGCGACCGAGGAATTTGAAGAGCATTTGTCGATCAAATCGCTGAAAGACGGACGTGTAGCGTTTAGTTTCAAATTTAAAACTTTACTTCGGGATGCTATACCGAGAGATCCTCGGACACTCGCACTTGACAATGATGATTGTATGTTAGCTACTTCTATATCTGTACACCTCCTCGCTAACACAGAAGAAGCACAACATTACACACTCTTTCCTCTGACTTTGGGGCAGATACTTCGCCAATACGCAATTACCGAGCTACATCTCACTCTCAATGCCGGGAAGTGGAACTATGACGCTTGGGGGTATCCTGATGAACCAGATGTAGGAGTCGGCGCTGAATTGCGGGCGTGGATGGCTGGTGATTCTATCTCCAGGTGAGGCACCTGAGGTTTCGTCGAATGCTGGACTTGTCAGCATTAACCCTACCGTACTATAGTATCGATGACCGCTGGCAGGGTGTTCGCAATGCACTGGCCGGCCTCTTCTGTGCCTCTTTGGGCTCCCTCGATGAACAAAGGACTACTTCTCCGCGTTCGACGTTTCCACCAGAGGGAGCTCTTCCGGATTGGGGTCTGCCACACGAGCTGAGGCATGCCTCGCACGCGTCTGAACACGTCTGTACAGAAAACCTTACGCCATTCCTCAAGCTTTTACCATGTAAATCGCGCTCAGGACTCGCAATGCTGCTTAACCCACATCGGATATTCGACGCAGATTGGCACGGTATAGGTCTCCATGTCCTTTGGCGTCCGGAAGGCGTCGAAGTTCGGCTCAGTGTTCAGCTGGTTTCTGACCCTCTGCGAATATCAGGGCAAAAGAAACAAGGTGCATCCAAAGCTCATACAGCTATATTCTGGTTTTTGACCTGCTGTGTCAGACTGGTCTTTCAGTTCTCTATTTGACCGCAAGGTTGAGAAGGCGTGTCCTGTCGCCAAGTCTAGTCGTGTCTCCGTGGAACTCCCAAGCTCTGGCGTCTATAGAGTTTATCCTGAACCTCCGCAAGTCAAAGAAGGAATAGCATATTATGATTTGAAAAACGGTGCGTGTCTTCCTGCGCCTTGGCCGAGTTGATAGCTCATCGCATCTCCAGCCAATGAAGTGTGGGACATAGGGACAATGTGGCCTACCGATTTCGAATACCGTACGCGATACATTATTATTGGTTACAATTTCCTCAGGAATTGCTCATCTAGCGTTATCTAAACCAAACCCGGCTCTCGTTCCGTTCTCCGTCAGACGCAATCTACTTGGATCGACTCAAGATAGAGGGCAACTTTCAATCGTACTTACCAATAATGAAGAAGATGTGTTGCAGCTGTTTTACTTGGAAACCATGCCATGGATCATACAGTTCTATCTGCATACTATTCGCGTTCATGCTGATGACGCTTTAAGAGGTAAGAAGCATTCTATCTACGACCTAGTCTATGCTCATCTTCTGCCTTAGACGATCTCATCTCAAATATATCATACATTCTGCCAATTCCCCATGCTCGCCCCGCCACTTTCGAATCCGTTCTGACATTACCAGGACGGAGCACTATCACGTTCACCATGGACGTTTCCAAAGCCTTTCTGCGCTATACAGAACATCCACCTGATGCTCAGCGTGGTTGGGACCTTCCCCCTGCGGTCTTCACTCCTCTCCGACGATCTTCTCACAATTCTACCAACCTCGGTAAACGGGTGTATTCCCCCTCTTTGCTCGTCGACTTGGCCACTCCCGATTTTAGCATGCCATACAATGTGATCATCTTCACTTGTTCTGTAGTGGCGTTCATCTTTGGGAGCGTGTTCAATGTGTTGACGAGGAAATTTATCGTTGTTCGGTTGGAACCTCAGAAACGACCCGAGAGTACGCCGAGCAAAAACCTGGATTCCGATGAATCGGTAAAATTCAACACGAGCAAATCGGATGTTCACTGATTGTTCAAAGTTCGTGCAGTACTAGGGACTATACAGTGGATATATACATTGTTGCATAGTACTTGATACTAGTGGATGTACAGATGTGATGAATATGCAAACAAGCGATTATAGCGAATTAGCGACATAGCAAGGTTGTAATGACGGATATGTAGTGCAAGCCAGCTCAACTTCCCGTCATTTATACGTACTCGAACTCGGATCCAAGGGGAACGAGGGCACGGGATAGTCATCCCAAACGCGTTCTCCATCCAGGAATCTTCGTAGGCGCGAAACCTGCGACGATAAATACAACATTATGATCTGCATCTCGATATTAAGGTGCAGCCTTAAGATCTCTTCACAGGTCTTCAAAGCCTGTGTACGGGTGGAAACAAACATGTTTCCAGCGAATCCGAGCTCTTTGAGGTTATCGATGAGTTCACCAAATTCTGCACACCATGCCAATACACCCAGCTATCAGAGGCAGAGATAAAATCAGTAAGGAAAAAATCTGACGCGACTTGTGGCGTACCTGGCCGTACTGTTTGTACCGTGCGTACAATACGTTGGGCGCTGCACTAAGAGCGAACTCGAACGCCTCGTTCTGGTCAATGACTGCACTATCGGGCACATATGGTGTTCCTATTGGTTCGGCAGGTTGATGATGAGGACGCTGAGTCGAAAGAAAAAGTTGGCAGGATGAACAAGAATAAAACAGGGTACACGCACCAAATGTTCAGGAGGTGCTTCCTTGAACCATTCCATATTCTCATAATCTGTCTCTCCGCCAAAATCGACTACATCGTTACGTTTGCCCGCATAGTCCATCTTATTATGGTTAGCAATAGAAAGACCGGCTTCGATGAAAAGAGTCGAAAGGAAATTCGAGAAACCACGTGGAAGATCCGGTTCTGTAGGTCCAAGAGCAGGGACAAATATATCTCTTGTAGGAGGAGGAGAATCTGAGACAAGGGTAGGCTTTGAATCCGGAGAGTCAAATGAGTCAGTATCAGATTCGAAAGACTCGAGCTGCGCGAAAGAATCACGTGAGGCGAACTGGATGTATGAAGGAGTCGGAGAGCGCGGTATCGCAAGAGGAGAAGGAATACCCGCAGTGGGAGTAGAAACAGAGAGAAAAGGTGTTGACGGCTTGAGAAGAAGTGCTTCAGGCTAGCTGCAAGTCAGACTCGAGGCATCGAAGCGATTTTAAATATCAAGTTGCTTACCTTATACACCGGATCATTCCGTTCTTCTCTCCGTGCATTGATGATCGATACGAATGACTGGCGAATGTCTGCCACCTCGGGATATTCCAGCCACTCTACTGCTTCCAGAGGCGATAGAAGGGGACTGTCAGAGCAGCTGGACACTAGAATCCGAGGAGGAATCGGCAACGGAGACGGGGATGAAGGTGTTGCTATATCTTCCGAACTTGCCAAAGTCACTGTTGGAGGTTCTGGTCTGGACTCAGGCTGCACGTTTCTGCTTAACCACGAGGGAGATGGAGGTATGAACGAATTCCTATTTGACATAGATAACTCTGCACTAAGGAGTGACGAAGGAGAGGCAGTAAGTTGAAGAGGGTCAACCACTTGGTAGGTCTTTTGCTCTTCGACTGGTGGATCAGGAGGAGTCCTGGTCGGACGAGGAGGACGGACGATGATGGTTGTACTCTCGGCTACCACAGTAGGTCCAGCCTTTGTCGAGGTATGGCGTCCAAGACGGGTCAAAGCTCTGGTAAGAGATTTGAAGGGGCCATTGCTTTCTCGGCTACTGGACCTTTCTCTCGGTATCTCTTTTACTGGAAGAGACTTCGAAAGATATTCTTCCTCAATTAGCGGTCTTGGTAAAAGCGGCCACGTATATCCTGCTGGGGTCATGGGCGTCACTGGAATATGTGATGGCGGTTGAGGAAATTCATCCAGAATCGAACTGGTTTCTGACTTTTCAAAGAAGGGAAGGCGAACTCGCTCCTTGTGTTGAATGGACTTGGGTCTCCGAAGCGAGACAGAAATTCGAGAGAGATTCTTCAAACGGGTGAAGGAAAAACGGGAAGATGATTCGGGAATAGGTGTCCTGACAGCAAGAGTGAGCGAAGAGGATCTGGCAGTAACTGGGTCGTCGAGTGGAATAGGGAGATCCTGGGTAGAGATATGACAGTAATCCGAGTCGGTCCAACCATCCTCGACCACGCTCGATAACGGATTCGCAGTACCAGCAGCGGATCCCAGTTTGTCTTTGCTGGAAGATAAAGATAATAATTTCGTCGTCGAGCGCTGTAACGAGCCACGAAAGCCTCGTACAACTTTCGACGTTATCGTGGGGGTTCCTGGAGTTGAGTGAGCCATTGGTGTGCGTCAGCCAAGTCCCACTCAAGAGACTCAAGCATACTGAGCCGAAATCTTGCGTACCTACTTTTGAAGTAGTCCGGTAAAGATCGAGGGCGTGTTCGACGTGAGCTCCCCCTCGTGGATTGTGGAGGGCGATCAATGCATGAGCGTAATCGTCAAGAAACGGAGCGGATACACTAGGCAAGCGTAATTCAATTGCAGTACAGAAAACAAGATAGCTAGTAGAAACAATTGTGGACATACATACATTCAATTCGACAAGAAACCACCTGAAATGATCGATCAAAATGGACACCCAGGCAGTTGTCAATCGTCAAAAGTCAGCAAATTAGCTTCTTGATCATGAGAAAGTGCTTGCTCTCGTCGATAATTTCTCCAGCGTAGAAACACGTCTCGCAAATTCAGCGGCAGAGTTCCGAACCCTGATGCAAGAACTTCAAGCATTCTCCAGCCGGAACCACCAGCGACGAGAAGCCATATAAAGCCTATCGTAGCCCCGGACCCTTTAATCGTCGCATAGAACGTTTTGTGACTATCAGGAGGGTTCTTGATCCCCACCGTGCGGATCCATGAACCTTCTCCAACCTGCATCACTCCATCCATCCCTTGTCCTGCAACCCCGCTAACTCCTCCCTCTCCGCCATCACACCACAGTACCATTATATCTAGCTCTTTAGCACGTTGCTTTGCTTGCTCCCACATTGCATCTCCGACAGCCAAATCCCACGTACGAGCTGGACCAAGAATTAGCTGAGGATTTTTGGAACTCGAGGTTGAATGGAGATCAGCGAATGGGTCGGGCATCGCGAAGTCGAGACAGATAGACGCTGTCACAGAAATCGGTCTAATAGCAGGACCGGAAGCCCATTTGGGTAACTTGAGATCAAAAGTCGAGAGAGGCGGAGGGTTGTCCGACTTCTGTAGTCGAAACGATTCTGCGACTATCAATATGTATATTAAAGCAATGAGCACTCTATCACAGAAAGGATTGTGAATTTCCACTCACTCGGAACCAGATTCCTCTTAAAGTACAACATTTCAGTTGCATTGCTTTTTGACACTAGAGCTAGACCCGTGCGTCTCAACGGATGTCCTCGTCCAGTGGGATCAGCGAGGTCTCGATAAGACTCTTCGAATGACACGCCTACACGTTGGTTCGGGCTAGTGATCATGCTCCTGACCGTTTCCAATGCATTCTCTCTTTCATCTTCATCCGTGAAGCTTACTGCGCCTTCCGGCCAGAGAAGTATATTAGCAGTGTTCATGGTTCTGCTTTCGATGAGGAAGTCTTCGAAAGTGAGCTGAAGGTGATTTTGTTTTGATTTAGCACGCGGTGGAAGGACACACCCAACGGTAAGTGGCGTCGAGTCGCTTGCGATAATAGGTCGGGGTAGTGACAAGTCTGACCCATGCCAGGTATAAGATGGCGTTGTAAGTGCTAGCAGCACTGCCCCAAAAGTCAGGGTTCCCTTGAACCGACTCTTAATCACAGAATCGATGGAATGGTGGACTAAAGGCTCATGATCAAGCAACGGCGCCTCCTCCGGGGTTCCCTCACCCATATACCACATCTCTCCTAGTTGCGAGAACACCACTGCCCACGCAGCGACCAACCAGTCCTTGATCGGGCTACCGAAAACGGGCATAAGCCAATCATATGTTGGGGATCCAGAAACGGGGCTCCAAGATGTGAGGTACCCCACGGGGCTCATATGTGCTAATGCATACCAAGCTGTAGCCCATATCGCTGGAAATAGCATAATTTGGGTCCAGGATGAGTACATCCATAGTCGTGTTCGAGATCGAGCGTATACAATGACCAACAGCAGAGTTATGAAGCTAGTGATAGCCCCGTGACCAAAGAGTACTAAAACAGATGTGAAAGGTGTTGAAAGAGCGTTTAGAGAAGGTTTGAACCAGTGGAAAGATTTGACCAACGAAAGGGCAAACCAGAGCACAAAGATACGGGTTTTGGCAGAGTGGGAGGTGAGCAGGTGAGCATAAAATAATAGGATCGAGAGGTGAAGCGTAAAAGGAATAAATGAAGGAACCGTAGTCAATGCGAATACTGATGTGAGGAATGTAGCTGAGAATAAGGAGAGATTCTGGTGAGCATGAAATAGCGTATAGCGAAGGCTACCCATAATCGCTAGGAGCCTGGCGTTTCAGGAGGAACGATTTCTTGATTTTATACAACTGTTGAATTCATTGACGCCTTTGAAGCGCTGAAACTAACTATATATACGTATGCCAATAATAATACGTACGTGAACTTCTCCGCAGTGACTGCTAGTAGCGGCGCAGCAGAATATCACGGTGGTACAAAACAGAAAGTCATGTATGCTACAGCACATCCGACTGCTCAAGGGCTTACAGGTCCGGGTGCCCGGTCACCTATGCTCCAGCCACGAAGTTGCGATTATTGAGCCGTCTTTCCCTTGCAGTACCATGAAGACACTCGAATCAACTGGCAGCCCTAACCAGCCATATCTCTGAAGATCTCTGATGACCACGGGCAACGCTGCATCTACTTTCGATTTCGAGGGCAAGTCCCCTTCTGGAATCATAGAATCAACAGGTCCCGCACGGACTATGCAAGAGAGCGCCTTGGCCATGGCATCTACATACTTTTAAGGAATGTTCATCCTGATCCAGCGTCTTCATCAGACCTTCATCGACGTCCTTTCATCAAATGCCATATATGTAGTCTTTTGCGAGCTATCCGGGTTACGTTCTTTTTATGTCATCATTTTTCTCCGACAGATATTGACCTTTGACCTGTACGATTGAGATTACACAACCCCCTCCGCATTTTTGCGAATCAAGAGAAGAGAGCACATAGTCACCATTATATGCATGTCATGCACTTGCAGTCGCAGAAAAAAATTGGGACAAGACTAATACAAAAGTAAGAGTGTTCGAAGGTAACTTCAAGGTATACTTGGTGATGAATGAGAATGAGATATGTGGGCAGTATGCATGAAAATAAAAGCAACGGATTGAAAGGGAGGAAACTGAACTACCGCAATTACATTACTATTATCAAACCGGAAAAATAAGAGTGAGTGTTTGAGTGATCTACGTCGTATGTCCAAGGGTCCATGGGTCGTAAATTCAACTGTTATGGAGTGTCAGAAGACAAAAAAAAACCAAGAGAGAAATATCTAAATAGTTTATGAAGTTGGTGTTAAGCATCGATTTAACGTGCAGCGGAAACCTCAGCAAACGTTGTCCAATATTCAGAAGGGCGTTCAGTTTTAGGAGTATTACTATTATCCGTGAACGTTTGCGAGATACGTGCCAAAGATGGGGTGAGTGTTTCTCGAGGCGGCTCTGGGAGAGGATTGGGCGGACGAATAAAACTAAGCAAGTCGGAAGGAGTGGTCGTGGTTGAAGGTGATGCTCGGGGAGGAGATGGAGCAGAGGATGAAGATGATGCTCGGGGCGGCGAGGAAGCGATGGACGCGGGGGCAACATGACTAGCTGGCAAAGACGACGGGGCATATATGATTGGCGGAGGTTGCGCAGGCATGGAATGGTAGATATGAGTTGCGGATCCCTGACTAGCAAAATTTTGAACAACAAATGAGGTATGACTTGAACCATGGCTTGCCCCATTGGTTTTGCTCGTAGTGGACGGAAAATTTGAACCAGTAGGAACCGAGGAAGCAGACATGGCCATTGGTGGTGCGACCGCTTCATTATTTGGCTCCATTCCGTACATGCTATGACCTTTGTACAGCCGTTCCATTTCCCAAGCTTCACGCGCCCGTAGGGCATTAAGATCTGCTGCAGACGGTAATTCAGACGTTGGTCGGGCTGACTTTGATGGGGCACGTTCTAGAGGTCGAGTGGAAGAAGAGGAAGAAGGTTTGGTAGGAGAAGCTGAATGAGATCCAGAAATTTTCCTATTACTTCGTTGGCCATCTCGCGTCCGTCCTGACCGTGTCTCTTCCTGCGCGCGCATAGAAGCGGGAGCGGGAGAACGACTTTCCATACTACTGGAACGTGCAACAGCCTTATTACTGTATGTTTTTTGTGTTTGCGGGACGTTATCAACTGAATGCTGTCTACTCGATCTCGAGCTTGGTTTTCCACGCCGATCGCTGCCTTCCGCGTTCACTTCGGTAGATTTCTTTTCCTGTCTCCGTGACTCTTTGCGAGCATCGCGGTCTTTCTCCCGTGTATCCGTATGATCTCGATCCAACCTATCCTGGTCCTTGGATTTACTAGACCTTCTTGTGTGAGTCACCTCTTCCACTACTTCCCACTGTTCTCCAGCAGCTGGAATTATCTCACAGGCAGTTTGGACATTGCCGGACTGGGTACGAACGAGTTTGAATGTCTCTGTCTCTCTCGTAGTTACCGAGCTGATCCCAGGAGAAGGATCTCGTGATGAAGTTCGCCTAGGTACCGAAGAAGCAGTTGGCTCTGTGGGGATTGCCAATTCATCGTTGATTTGGGGCGTTGGAGGATTAACCAACATTGATGCAGCAGAAAGTGGGGAGTCTTCTACAATGGTTCGGCTGACTGAAAGATGTGAAACTCTATGGGTCAAATACTCGTCCTGTACTTGTCCTGATGGAGTCGATGACACATTAACAGAACGGGGAACAGAAATGGGTTCAGTTGTAGCTGGAGGCAGAGGGGGGGCAATAGTCTTAGGCAGAGGAATCGGCTTCGTAGTGGCTGAGGGAGGAGGAGGAGCAATTGACACATCAGGAAGAGGTACTGGCTTAGTGGTTGACGAAGGTGGTGGTGGTCCACGCTCGGGGGAGCGAGGCCGCCTATATTCTGCTGAACGTCTGTGGTTCGAAGGGAAGGGACTGATCACCCTTTCCGAAGGGATATGTGAAATATTGTCAGCTAAAGATTGCCTCTGAGAATATCCAGCAGAGGCGCTACCATGACGTGGAGACTTTATTGCATTAGCGGAATCAGAAGTAGACATATGGCCGTTTAAAGGTGATGAAGAGAATGATGTTGAAGCAGGATTGTGCGCCGGCGCAGGGGAAGGAGGGGAGTAGCTAACGGCAGAAAGTGAAGGATCTAGTGGCGCGTGTTGACTAGGTCTAGGTCCACTAGAGGAGCGCTTGTCCGCGCTTCGCCATGGCTGAGAATCAGATGTATTAGCCTGATGCACTGGCAAAGGAGCGTCCACTTGGGGAGGCGTACTCATTTCCGAACTCGGTGCATCCGGATTAGCCACCATTAGCTTTCCTTTGGCAGGAAACGAAGCCTCTACTGAGATTGAAGATCTCCGATCAGGGTCATGGATAGCCTTCAATGTGATTTCGTCGACTTCAATGTTGTCCAGTGAAGGAGGCGGAACTCTTTTTGAGAGTTTTTCAGAGGATTTTTTGAACGCCAAACGCATCTCGGTGGATTGAGATTGGTCTTCCGTGTGCGGAAGGCCTTCATGAGCCACAGTGTTCGACTGTTTCCTTGTCACGCTGAAGCGTTTGGTGAGACGTCCAATTATGCTACCTCTTCTGTCTTTCTTGATAGCAGATATAGGCGTGTGCGATGAGGGAGGGACAGATGGCATAGTGGAGGCCCTCTTCGACTTCTCATCGCGAGGAGGATGTGGTTGTGACAAAAGATCAGCGACAGGCGAGGTGGGTAATGAATGTGAGGTCGTTTTACCGTAGCTACCAAATATACCGGACAAGCCACGACGCTTGCTCAATTTCCTAGGCATATGAGATCCTTCTGTGAGAGGGGCCTGCAAATGGATGGCAGAGGTAGACTGAGACAGAGGAGATGGAGTCACTGTTTTACGTCTAGCTGGCGTTGTTATACTCGAGCGACGGGAGCGAGTAAGCTAGTAACACAATTGAGAATATAAAGATAGAAAAAGCGACTACACTTACATCGACATCCGCAGCAATAGGACCACTGCTCGCAAGGCCAATGTCGTAGGGAGACTCATGATGCCAGTTAGTCCCCCAAGGATCAGAGACATCTAACAGGTCAACGTTATCGTGAGCTGATTGAGAAGTTTTTCGAGATCGAGGTTTAATACCCAAGTCTGCCACACGTGTCTGCGAAGAACTTGGAGTAGGAAGCGGCGAATGCGATGGTGTCCTACTTGGAACCGGAAGCCGTGTGGCATCATCGAGACGCTCCGGCATTGAGCTGGTACCCATTGCAGGAAAGGAGGGTGAGAAAATGGACGGTGGACGCGCACCGGGTCGGTACACTGAAGGAGGAATGAGATGGTGGTTCCGGTAGTAGCGAGGGCCAACAGGATTATGAATGGGATATCTGACTTTGAACGACGGAGTCGAAGACCAATCTTCTTTACTATACCATGTAGGAAGCTCTTTTAAAGGATCGGGTATGATTGACGTAGTTGGCAGACTGGTAACCGAATCGTTCTTCTCATTCTGTTCCAACGTCTCCATTTCTCCAGCATCTTGCTTCTGTTCCGGCTGCTTTCCAACCAGTTTCGAAGCGGTTATCGTCGTTGTCGGGTTCAATGATGGTCCTGGTTCGGGCGCTGGACTCGTCGCTGCGGTTTTGCTTGAACGTTTAACCGATTTACGAGAGAAAAGGTGGCCCTGGGATTTTCGCTTAGCAGACGACGCCTTTCTTTCAAGCCTTTCACGTTTCTCCATGTCCTCATAAAAGGCTTTCAACGACGAATCATCCGGTGACACCAACTTTGCATCTTGGCCTTGAGACTATGATGAAGACAGCAATGAATGAATATATATATATTAGCGTAATGAAATCTGGACAAAGTCACCTCCTCAAAGGGCTCGGCAGCGAACATTGGGTTGTATGTCATGGTGATAACGTAGAATGGTGACGATATGAATGGAAAGGCTGCTGGCTAGCAGCGCAGCCGGCCAAGAAAGCCCAAGTGTGAAATAACTGAAATTGGCACAGTACACGTGCTCAGGACGACCGCTTTGGATTCGTATGCATACTCCTTAAACTTTTACTGTAAATTTATGGGCAACAACGCATTATTTAATTTTCTCAACTTCTATCATCGAACTATACCTCCTAGTATTTAAGCTCATAACGTTGGAATATAATGCGAGTTCTGGACGTGACTCCAACGCGGATTCAAACATTGACTGTTGACTGATTTGGAAAGAATTTTTTGATTTTAGTATCGTCCTTTTCAGCACTCCATGAGTCTCAAAATCCTTCTGCTCGGTGCTGGAGGCAGAGAGCATGCATTAACTTGGAAATTGACCCAATCGCCACTGGTTGAACATATATATGTTTGTCCAGGAAACGGCGGGACAAATCAAGAAGCAAAAGCTAGCAATTTAAACCTTCCGTTGCATGATTTTCCTCAGCTTGTCGAGTTCGCTATTAAGACCGGTGTATGTTAATCATCGTGCATTTCCTTCCCTCCTCTTATCGAGCCTATCGCAGGTCAATCTCGTCGTGCCCGGTCCTGAACAACCACTGGTCGATGGCGTCGAAATGTACTTTCGCAAAGGTGCGTCTCAAACAGTCTTCCAAACGTTTTCCTCATTAAGCCCAACAATATTACAGTTGGAATACCGGTTTTCGGACCAAGTCCGCTCGCTGCCAGAATGGAAGGATCCAAATCGTTTTCAAAGGATTTCATGGCGCGGCACTCCATCCCCACGGCAAAGTTTCGCGTCTTTCGATCGTCGCAAATCGACGAAGCGATCCATTATGTCAAGACCTGTGGTCATCTGGTCGTGCTTAAAGCTGATGGTCTCGCAGCTGGCAAGGGAGTAATAATTCCGCAGTCTGAAGAAGAAGCGATCGCTGGACTAAAAAATATCTTAGTCGAAAATGTTTTCGGAGCTGCAGGTAAGCGTTTGGCATGCGGACTCTGTGCAATACCGATCATGTGAGTGCGCAGGTAATCAAGTCGTCGTCGAAGAACAATTGACAGGTCCAGAAATTTCTGTCCTCGCCTTTTCCGATGGATACACCGTAGTACCTCTCCCTGCCGCTCAGGACCATAAACGTATCGGCGAAGGAGACGTTGGCTTGAATACTGGTGGGATGGGTGCCTACGCCCCTGCCCCAGTTGCATCGCCTGCAATCATGAAACAGATCATGGAGGAATCTCTACGACCTACTATTGACGGAATGCGGAGAGACGGTCAGAGTCTACCCCTCATCATTTTACATCGTCTGACTCTCAGGCATTAGGGTTTCCTTTTGTTGGCATGCTCTTTACTGGGTTTATGCTGACCTCAAACGGACCAAAAGTACTAGAGTATAACGTCCGTTTCGGAGATCCCGAAACGGAAGCTCTCGTCCTTCTCCTTGACCAAAAGGCGGACTTGGCCGCCATCCTACTTGTAAGTTCCAATTTTTCAACTTTGTCTCCCAATATCTCATTAACAATAGGCCTGCGCGGAGCACCGTTTAGATAGTGTTCCCGTTCCTATACGAAATGGTGTTGCAGTGTCCGTTGTCCTTGCTTCCGCTGGATACCCAGGAAGTTACGCTAAAGGCAAGCAAATCCAAATTGGAGAACTACCCTCAGGTATTACCATTCATTTACCATCGCTCGAACTGTTTGATTAACACACTTCAGATGCGGTTGCGTTCCATGCCGGTACAGAACAGAATTCCCGGGCAACTCTGACGGCAGGTGGTCGGGTTTTGGTTGCTGCTGCTTTTTCGTCGACTTTGGAGGAAGCCTTGAAGATTGTTTACCAAGCTGTAGATCAGATATCCTTTGAAGGCAAGACATACAGACGAGATATCGCACATCGGCCAGTCTTAGTGTCTTATTTATTATTCTCCTCTTCTCATTGTTTTGTAGGGCATTGAAAGTTTCTGGTTCGAATGAAGGTTTGACATATGCACAGGCTGGCGTATCAGTAGATGCAGGTAATACTCTTGTCGAAGTCATCAAGCCCTTTGTGCGGTCCACTCGTCGATCAGGCGCAGACGCCGAGATCGGCGGATTCGGTGGGGTGTTTGACCTTAAAGCGACAGGATATATAGATCCTGTACTCGTTAGTGGCACAGATGGTGTAGGAACCAAACTTCGTGTTGCCGTAGATGCAGGGATTCATGATACCGTCGGTGTGTCTCTATTTTTTCTCTGCCTAGGAATACTTCTTAATGTTCCAATGGATTGAGGATAGGCGTAGACTTGGTCGCGATGTCTGTGAACGACCTGTTAGTACAAGGCGCTGAGCCTCTGTACTTTCTAGACTACTATGGCTGCAGCAAACTTGACGTCGCCATCGCATCTCAAGTGATTCAGGGCATAGCTGAAGGATGTCGGGAGGCTAAATGTGCATTGATTGGAGGTGAGACCGCCGAAATGCCCGGGATGTACCAGCCAGGTCAGCGTTACATAGACGTTCAATTTGACTGTACTCTGATAGGCACTTGGTTCATAGGAGACTATGATCTCGCAGGGTTCGCTGTCGGTGCCGTAGAAAGAGAACGAATACTACCCTCTAACAATATCGTCGCCGGAGACATACTTTTGGGTGTCGCCTCCTCCGGTCTCCATTCGAATGGCTTTTCTCTCGTACGAAAAATCTTGGAGACCACGAACTTGTCATATTCATCTCCTTGTCCGTGGGACACCACTCTCACCCTCGGTCGAGCTTTGCTTAAACCCACTGCAATCTACATTAAACAAATATTACCGGCAGCGCAAGCAGGTTATATAAAGGGCATGTCTCATATCACCGGAGGAGGTTTCATCGAAAACATTCCTCGTGTGCTTCCAAAAGAGCTAGGATGCTCGATAGACACTTCATCCTGGGAGCTACCCCCGGTATTCCAGTTTCTCATGAAGCAAGGGGGCGTAGAACCGTTGGAAATGGCAAGGACATTTAACAATGGAATCGGTATGGTTGTCATCGTTAGTGAGACTAGTGCCCCCTTGGTAACAGAGACCTTGCGCAAAGCAGGCAAAGCAGAGATTTATCAGATAGGGCGAGTTACGTCGGAGGTAGGAGTAGTAATGGAGAACATACATGTATGGAACCCAACGTAGTAGTAGGTTCACAAAATACATAAGTTGTGTGTGGACAGAAAGCATGAGTGTAATGACAATATTAAAGTATGAGTAGGGGAGCGAGAGTCAACATACACTGTAAAATGACAGGTAAAGACCGAAGGCTCGAAGGAAAGACAGCAGGATAAAAACGAGTTGCAAATACCGGGTAATGTATGACAACGGCGGAAGAGAAAAGGACGGGGGGTGGTATGCTCAAGAAAGGACATTTCTACAAGAAATATTTTTATGGAGGATGCACGACGAAAACTATAATATGCATTGTGGAATGACGAGATGGAGCCAGACAGTATCTGTACGGCAGTAAATATGTGCGGTGAAAAAAAACAGAAGTTATTGCAGATATTGGTGTAGATCGAGGATGATGAATATGAAAATAACCCAAGAGAAAGATAGAAGATAGACCAGCAAGCAGATACAAACACAGTTCAACAATTCAAGATTCATTTTGACAGGGCTCCCAAGTGTCAAACAATAAGTCTTCTAAGCGGAGACCGACACCTCTGCCGCAACTTCTGGGGTACTAGTAGCAGCGATAGCGGCAAATGAAATCGGTAATTTTTGGATGACCGAGGTAGAAGACGACTGGGCAGCGATGCTTGAATCTGAGTCCTGTAGGAAAAAAATGAGGGTTCCCTAATCACAAGCTCTGTATTTGATTCAACTGACCTTGACGGAGCCTGAGTCTGAAGGTGTGAGCGTCCCATTTACTGAGGGGAAAGACTCAGAGTCCCTCCGCGGAGGGGGTGCTTGAAGCACCTGAGCGGCAGTGGGCCCAGTATGGCCGTTTCCATTCGAAAAGTAGACACTGCTGGATTTTGAAGGTGGGGAAGCCAAATTGCCGAGAGTAGGAAATTCATCGGCATTGGGAACACGCTGTTGTTTAATGGGCGGAGGGCGTTTGTTTGATGCGTTTTTGTAACCCTGACCAGGCCGAGGGCGGTTCCCGTCCTTTGATTCTAATTTGACAGGAGTTGCAGGATGTCCATTCTGTGGACGAGTCTGAGGAGAAGTATCAGACCATCATATATTATGTATGTCTGACTACTTACATCCCGGATCGTAAGATCGGCCATTTTTGCGTCGAGACCGTTGACAACGTTGTTGTGATTGGGATGTCCGCGAGGAGGTCTAAATGCACCACCCCTTCCAGGGGCATACGAATGGGGCGGCGAAGGATAATCATTGGGCAGAATGTGAGGGAAACGACAGTCGTCACTGGAAAGAATCAGTAAGATGTTGGAAAACATTGAAATGAATGATTTACCCGTTCTTACATTTACCAGCAGGAAAGAATAAGCACGGTGGTTTGCGAGTAGTAAAAGATCCTCGACGTATGTTACTACGACGAGTATTTCCAGTCGACTCTCGGTGCGAAGCAGGAGGTCCAGTGGGAATGGAACCGAAAGTTTCGGACTGGGCATTTGAAGGAGGGGGGTCGACAACGCCGTCAGAGTAGCCAACGGGGGCAGAAGCAGGGATGGGCGGGTACTGAGACATGCCATTAGACTGTACAACAAATGGAGGAGTAGGTACAGAAGTGTTGTTGTACATGGTCGACGGTTGAGGCGGTGGAGGCTGATGATAGATCTGAGGAGGAGGAGGAGCGGCAGACATGGGTGGTTGGGGAAGGTAAGGAGCTGGTTCTCCAACTGGAGATACAGCAGTGAAAGGGACTTGGGGAACACCATTGGGACTGAAGGGATGTGGAGGAGGGAACATTTCAGGCTGAACAACGGGAGCACCGTTGGGTGATGAAATTATATTCATGCCATTTGGGGAAGGTTGTTGAAAAGAGGGTGGTGACATTGAGTAATAGTCATTGGGGGGATAACTAGTGTTCATTGGGTCGTAAGGAGTAGGGTACTGAGCAGGAGGAGGAAGAGGACCGGATAAGTATGTCCCTTGTGGATGTGCAAACAGGCAGGATGCACCATACCGACACGCAGGAAAGTACCTGCAAGGAATGAGCCGGGCAATTTCCGGTGGAGGGAGATTCCCTGGTCCCGGAGCAGTCATAGACTGACCATCAGCATGAAGCTGTGGGGGGAGGGGTGAATAATAAACGGGACCTTCAGGATGTGATGTCGGATATGGAGGATAATAAGGGTAGGTGGCAGGAGCGTAGGGGTCGCCGTTAGCTTCGGAATAAAAACCAGTTTCATTGGGTGGCGCCAACGAGACAATTTTGACCTGTGCAGAGTTAAGAATCTCTAACATAGTTGGATCCTGTGTGTACGCCTGAGGGGGACTTTCATGGGAAGCGCTCATGGGGTCAGCACCTATGGTTCCGGTGAGTTTCATTTTACTTTGGAGAAAAGAACATTGGTACCGTGAGCTAATAATGCGTGGACTACTTCGACATGTCCGTTTTTTACTGCTTCAATGAGCGGCGTGATTCCATTGGGATCTATACATAACTCAGCAAAGAATGGTAGCGCGACAAGACTTCCACACATACCTTTCATGTTAACATCAGCATTGGAAGCAGTCCTCAATAAATCTTGGACTTCTTCAAGACGGCCCTCAGAGGAAGCTATCCAGAGTGGGGATACCATGACCTTCGGCAGTTATATTGAAGTAGAAGAAAAAGAAGTGAGGAAGGGACGTAAGCAAAGCGAGAGACAAGTGGTGTCGGCGGAGGTTTCGGGAAAGAACGACAAAAAAAAATTTATAATAAAAAATTATCGGAGCGATCTGTTCTATCACGTGCGAATCACTCGGACGGGTGAAAGCAAAATATTACTTGTGCGCCGGCGGCGCCGCAAACTCATCTGGACCTGCCGTTATTTTCGGCCAGGTGAGGTGTTCTGTCGGTTTCTTCTTTCATGACCCTGCCGCGAATCGGCTGAACTTCAACGACAATTCGGTGCTTTGTGCCAGTTTTGTGCTGCCGTCTTCAATTGCAGTTTGTACTTCTTTAAAATGATTGATATTGCTATACCGACTACGTTGCACCATGTACTGGAGGGTATCAGCCACGTCTCCGTGGCATTTGTAATTCCGGTCTCATCCGTGTGTGACAACACAGTTGTAACTAATCAGAGCTAGTGTAACGAGATATTTTACACATTAACGCAGAACTGGGAAAGGGCCTCATACCAAGGCACTGTCCTTGCCTGGATTGCCTGACTTGGCTTCGTTTCACAACTTAAGGATATTTACCCGGGAGATTAAGATGAGGTGGTTGGGTGTCAGAGCAATGAGCAGATGGGGGACAATCCGGGCCGAGAAGGAAGCTGTGTTGTGGCATATTTGCGATATGGAACGAAAACTGCGTCAATTGAAGATGGCGAGAAACCGAGCCAAGCAAGGTGACTCAAGTACCTAATCTAGGAGTGATCAACATAATCCTAATTTTCTCATAAGTTGTTTGGCCGGGCCACCAGCAGCGGAAGGCAGGTCTATCTCTCTAGATAACGGTAATTCCAAGAGTTCTCGAACCGCGGTCTGTATGTCTTTCCCTGTGAAAGATAAATCATAGACCATAGGCCAGTGAATGTACGAAACTTACCTTCATATAAAACTTCGTAGATCTGCTCGATTCATCCATCAAAAACGATCTGCAAACGAGTTAGAAAAAACTTACGGTCGTCGCGATTCGCGCTTTGATTCCAAGTTCGTCTAGTATCATCTTTACTCCCTTTGCAGTGGTTACACCCTCAGCAATACTTCCCAAACTATCAATGATAGAATCGAGGCTTTCGCCTTTCCCTAATCTAAAACCAACCGAATAGTTTCTGCTGGTTGGAGAGCTGCATGTCATAAACAGATCCCCCACCCCTGCTAATCCCAAAAACGTCAATGGGTCAGCGCCGTAGGCAGTACCTATGCGGGTCATCTCAGCGAGACCGCGAGTTATTATCACTATTGTATCTTCAACAACCCCCCTCTGACAATAGAGAAACCTGACTGACTTGCTCTAGTATTATTCTCGAACCCCAGACCATCAGCAGCGCCTGCTGCGATAGCATAGACGTTCTTCAATGCTCCGGCTAGTTCAGTCCCGATTGGGTCACTACCAGTGTAGCTATAAATACAAATATCGGTAAAAGCTATTTCCACTGAGGACAGACAGAACAATACCAGCGGAAATGTGGTTGATGAAAAAGCACAGCAGCGCGCTGTGCCTCCGAATCAGTGAAGGAGGTCACCGATACGGATGTCGGTTGACGCTGAACGACTGCAAAACGTATTAGAATCTGTGACATACACGAGATGAATTACCCGCTTTCTTTCGCAAACGATGGTCCAGACTAATCCAGGATCAACTTTTTGTTCATCATATTTTGATTAGCACGGCTCACGATGAAGGTTGCTGCTTTGGCAATCTCAGTTCCGCAAGTATCTGCAATAATTTCTAGGGTGAGGGCGTGTGTCCCGATCTCAATCCCTTTGTTCACGAATATAAGAAGAGGATGTTTTTTTCTGCCCAGATATGACTGTAACTTGGTAAGATTTTCTCTATGGACATAACTGTTAGGAAACCACTGACGATGAATGAGAACGTCCAGAAACGTACCTCAGAAATTGAGTAGGAATTGCGAAAAGCAGTACATCCATGTCGTCAATGAGCGTTTTTCCAGGTAGTTCAGGCCCGACGGCGGTGATATTCATTGAGAACTGATGGTCCTTGAGGTAGATAGGATTTCGATGAACTTCGTTCAAAGACTTCACAACTTCTTCTTGTCGCGACCATAGATAAACATTGTGATCTGAGTCTCCTAAATGGTCAGCTAAGCAGGACCCGAAGTTGCCTGCACCTAAAACCAACACTTTGGAAGGCTCCCAGCAGGAACGAGTAGGAGAAGTCATGAATGTACGGCGCGCAGTGCTATGAGAACAGTTCGGGTAGGAAGCCCAGCACAGTTTAAGAGTGTGTTGTGTGGGTCTGGAAAAGAAATTTACGATACGAGGTGAACGCACATGCATATGCTGGAATCGCGCATCCTTAGCGGTGACGTAATATCTCATCTCGTACGCATGAATACGCGCCACGTGCTAAATATGTGGCCTTGCTCTTACTTTCACTTCATCAGTATTTGCTTCTAGAAAGCCGTCTCTTATTTACAAGCAAAGTACAATGCCAGTCCAAGATCGCACCAATGAATTTTTGGCCTGTGTAGATTCGATTATTAGCAGGACCTCGATTCCCTCTCGACGAGATACAAAGCAAAAGCTGTTACAGAATGGCAAATCAGTCACCAAATCCGAATTTTCGCGTATGGCGTCAGCAATAGGGAAGGATATAAGTAGTACGAACATCAAGTTGGGCAAACTGTCACAGCGTGCGTTCTCTGCTTGTCTTGTTTAAGCTATTTGTTTATGAAAATATGCAGTCGCGAAGAGGAAAACGTTGTTTGATGACAGACCAGTTGAAATTAGCGTGTGCTTATTCTTTTGTATCCACTGACATACTTTTTAATACCCACTTCACGGCAGGAACTCACCTTTATAATCAAGCAAGACCTTGCTAGTCTCAATAAGCAGATAGCCACTCTCCAGGCGTACGTGAAACAGAAAAAGGCCCAGGGAGCGAAGTCGGAGGATGGAAACCAGATTAACGAACATAACAAGAATGTCGTAACCCTTTTACAGAGCAAATTGGCAGATACAAGTGTGACTTTTCAGGAAGTCTTAGAAGTACGCACTCAGGTATGTCTCTCATGAACTTTGCGTTGCAATGTTCTCATTATTCCAGTAGAACATGAAAGAATCCAAAGATAGAACAGAACAGTTTATGTACTCTGCCTCCTCCGCCGCTTCTCAGCCTCCTGCCAGTGAGGGCCTCTTTACTTCACCACCCTAACCATCTCATTTCGTCACAGACTCTGTTCTTTTCAATACTCGAGGCGATCCCATGGGTGATGGCAGCCCAAGTCGATATGATTCCAAGCGTCCTCAAAACGGAGATTTGCTCGCTCTCAATCTGGAGGCAGCAGAAGAAGGGTCTGGTTCGCAAAACGGAGGGGCTTTCATGCAAATGCAAATGATCGAACAACAGGTTTGTCTCTTTGCTGTTATCTTTGGTTCCCAAATCTGACATCGAGCTCGAGGATTCTTATATACAATCACGTTCGACTGCGATAGAATCTATAGAGTCCACCATTGCAGAACTCGGACAAATTTTCATGCAATTAGCCAATATGGTTGCTGAGCAAGGGGAGACTGTGCAGCGTATAGACGCGGATTCACATGACATTGCAGCCAATGTCAGTGGTGCACAACGAGAGCTGCTGAAGTATTACGCTAGCATATCAAGCAACAGATGGCTTATGCTAAAGATATTCGGGGTGCTCATCGTTTGCGTAAGTTGTCTTTTGTTTCTCCATATTCAAGACTAACTATGAATTCAGTTCCTTGTATTTATTCTTGTTTCATGAGCAAATGCAAATTCATCATGTTGCTGGTTTACTTGCTACTTCACTTATTGACTTACTTTATACATACATAGGCACAGACTGGACATAATATAGGATTTATGATACCAACTCGCACACTATCTATCCCACAGGTATTGAATTCACACCTGTACCCCATTCATTTGAACGTTGTGGACGATCACGTTTCTTGTTGTGCTTCTTGCCTCCTCGATGAACGGTACCATGTTCGACATCGTCAACTGTCCATGTCTTTTTCGCACCTGGAGTTGCTCCGACACCTGAAGTGGCGGAATATCGTTCGGGTTGTGCGCTGTTCTCTTCATTCATCCCTTGACGCTCCGTCTGTACATCAAGAATATTAGTGTCCGACAGCAAGGGCATACATAGATTCAATATGCGTACTCTCTGCTCATGAAGTCTTTTGTTCCGTTCCTTCAGTTTCTGCAACCGAGCTTCACTTTTACCACCGCCCCCCGAGGTTAATTCCACATTTATAGCACGGCCATCAAGCTTTGATTGGTGCAGCTTCAAAGCTTGTTGGAGAGCATTGCGATGAGTGAATTCCAGGAAGGCACATCCTTTGGATTTGTTATTTGGCGTTGAAGTTTTGGGTGTTAGTAAGCGGACGAATGGCGGAGGATCTACGGAAAGATAATTAACGATAGTCACCAAAAAGGGGGCTCGCAATGTTGGCACATACCGCACACGGAGAAATGCTCTTTGACTGAGTCTATGGGGGTTGTGTATTTAAGATTACCTGCAAATGAAGTCGGATCCTGCTCGAATAGAAAACCGAATAATGGACCGACCGACGAAAAGAATAAATCTCTGTTTCTCATCGTTGCCTTTCTTTTTTTTCTTGGGAACATTTTCTTCCTTCCTGTCTCCATCCTGGACTTTATCCATAACCGGTTCAGAGCCTCGCTTTCTCTTGTTCGGAGGAACCGTGACTGCGTCCGCATTCTCTTCGATTGCCTTCCCATCCCCTCTCTCCCTCGTAGATGCTGTTGCATCCGTGATTTTTTCCTTCGGAATAACCGTCTCATTCTCCATTTCCACATCCTCGATATCAAGACCATCTTGGATTTCCAGGACAGGAACTGAGTTATACTCCGTGTCATTCTTGCTAGTCCGGACGTCATTCTTGCGAGCAGCTTTTTCCAGTTTGCCACTTCTGAATGCAATACCCTTCTTCTGCTTTTTCGTGAGTTTCGAAGAGTTCATAGCTATTTAATCGAAGTATGGGAGCAAGAAGTGAATCGATGCACGTGCTCAAAACGAGCATGACTTTTGACAAAAGCCGGACAAAAGTAATTATTTACTACGCCTCAAGCCTTCGAACTCCGAAATTCCGACACGAGAAACCATGTCCAGGATTGCACCAGTTTCTTCATCGGCGACAGACGCCTCCAGATTTTCCACAAGTTGCTGTGTTGTTTTGAAGCGTTGCGCAGAAGCATCTCTTTCCTGTTCCGCGCCCATGCTATTGTATACAACCGCAAGCAAATACTGAACGTCTAACACCGAAGGGTATAGTTGGAGAGTCATATAATCCTTCTCGGCAATGGCAAGCCACCATGCAGCATGTTGTAGACCAGAAACTATGATCAGGGCATTCAGATATTATTATCATGCAAAACTTGGACAAGCACACCAGATCGACCGGCAGCGATGATACATCGAGCAACGGTGAATGCTGCAAACGCGCGTATTTCAATATCATTCCCAGTAACGATCTGCAAAATTGAATGAAAACAAGCTCGTGGACCAGCAGTTATTAAAGATACCTGAGGCATGATATCCTCAATCATCTTTTGACTACTCTTCGAGAGCCCCAATTGAAGGCCCGCATCTGCTAGAAGGATGACTGCTATTCGATAGTGGTGTATTCGAAATAGGAACTCGGAATGCCATATGGATTTTAGTAATTGATCTGTCATGATTGCGGAAGCTTCACATTCCTGCATATACGCAGAGTGAACTTTGCGAACGATGCAAAGAAATACAGTCACGTACCCGTAACCGCAAAAGTTCATGTAAGGGGTCAGAAATCTTGCCTATAGGTACTGATCGAGGTCGCGGTATATAAACATAATGTCGCATGTTACGCTCTCCAGGGGGCTGGCGGGGAAGTAGAAAGTCGCGGTATAATCGGTCTTGCCCTCTGCCATTACAATATATAGGACTTGGAAGACATTAAATACTGTGGAACGAACCGCCTTGAAGCTCGCAATGCTAAAACTTGCCAAACTTCTTGAGCCCATATCTTGTAATCTGGGAGAGTTAGTCCTTTCCACACTACCGGATTCAGAAGTATCGCGAGAGCATTATCGTAATTTCCCTGCCGTGCGCGCTGCCAAAAACAATGTTGGGAAGGAGGAATTGCATGTTCTCAATATACGCACGCGATAAGCAGTGTTCAAAAGAGCAGTCAAGCGGTTATTGTCGGAACTACCCGCAGAGGTGAATGCGACGGCAACGTCCGCCTCAATATCTCCTATATTTTCACAACCTTTCCACATGTTCTTACAACCATTGCAAAGAATTTCTATATTTGTAAACGCACCGGCAGCATTCCATACGATAGCCTGGACTGTATGTTGGGCCCATTGATCCGACTCCTTCGTTGTATTCATGTTTGTGTCACACCAGAGGTCGAACACGCCCAAAGACTCTGCGATTTTGAGAAAAGAGGCACTTAACGGTTGTTCCTTTGTAGTATCGTTAGATATCTTCTTGCATTCATGAAAAATTACAAACATTTGTCTCGTCCATTAGTTTCTTAACATCGTACAAGATATCGAGTGGATTGAGATTGGGCTGCACTTCGTTAATTGGCGGTCTTTCGTTCACAGAGGGAAAGCGGCGAAGAAGGCTGAAGCATAGGTCAAGACAATGGAGGTTGCAACAATAATCCACACACCTAATACATTGCTGTAGAGTTATTTTATCCCCACTGTTTCTAGACACATTGATTGCTTCAGATAAAATCTACGAAAGGTATCAGGGCATAGATAATCGAAATAGAGGTAAGACGAACCTTCCTTCCAGCGGAGTATTCCTCATGAATATAATGGTATCTGACCATGTTCAGCAAACCAAGTTGACGAACGCCTCTGTGATGTAGAGAGCAAATCACGAAAACGTTCACAAGAGGAAAATAGCCTACGAGTCGTTGCCTTCATGAAAACGTTGTTCAAAGAAAGAACGCAAATTTTCTTTAGCTAGGGTTTCATCGCCAATGATCTGTCCTTTGATCCATCTGAGAGACAAGTCCATATATATTCCGATATGAGAACACAAAGGACGGCATACGACGCATAAGCCTCCGGCTGAGCCCAATTCTGGCGGTCCCCTTGTGTTTGGAATATTTGCGAATCGGCTGACGAAAAGGTGAGTGAATGTGATTCAAGAAGATGGATGAGGAATGCTGACTACTATTCAACTCGTCTTTGTGCTTCGACTTGTATGCATTATTTGGCTTCCCGTTTTTCCAGAGTAGAAACTCTTTGTGAAACTGTGTTACACCAGAAAATGATAGTTTGCCAAAACTGATATAACAACATCGACAATAGAATCCGAATATCGACCTCGTGCCCTATGTGAGGTTGATTAGTGGAAGGTACAAATTAGAAAAGCTTGCATTTACGAGTATTGAGTGCTGAATGTAACAAATGTCAAGACATACAGACAATATTAGAGGTATAAATGACGTACTCCTTCAGTTCCCTCATCTTTTTCCTGAAAAAGCATCGGAAGCCCTACATTCCTCATCAAGTAGAGTACACATGATATTCGCCGCCACCTACCAGAGAAGAAGTTGATCATTTGGTCAGTGGTTTCCAGGTTCTGCCTCATCAGATTTAGAAAATGGAAAAACTCATAAACCGAATACTCACGAATGCTTTAAAAGCTGATATCAGAGCTCTAGCATCTCCCTCGTCACTTTTCGGTGCAGCCGACAGTAGGTCTCGAAGTTCTCGAAAAGATTTAGGTTGAGTGAGCTAACAAAGTAAGACAGAGATCAAAGGCATGATATCCAGGTGTACCTCTGAGACTTCATCGAGAAGCATGCGTAGAAGATACAGCAGAAATTCGGAATCGAAAGTCTTAGTAGGTAAATCTTTCAATGTTAAAATGAATATAACCAGAAGGCCGACTTGGTGTGGTTGAAGAGGATGGTCTGTAGGATGCGCGTCCATAACGATGAATGTGATTATGTGACACTGACACGCAAACCGCGATGGCAAGTCCACGTGAGCTCCGTTTACTATGTAGTCAACGTACTTATGTGACCACGGCGCAACACGGCCCTCAATATTCCTGATAAAACTGAATCACGCATGCTACGAAGGGTAATGGAGAAATAAAGAAAAGGCGAAAAACTTATAACATGAGTCCTTATTATTAGTCAATCCCGAAATACCCAATAATACCCAAGAACACCGGTCGGGCCAACAGATACACAAGATCCTATAACAAGTCTCCCTTATCGCTGTGATATCACGCGTCTTCGCCCCTTGTTTCCCTTCAACTTAACCATAACCCTCACAATGTCTGATTGGAGAGCTATTGCAGCAAAGAAGAAAGCTAAACAACAAGCTCTGATACCCAAAGAATGGATGCTTAAACTGGATGATATACCTCTTGGAGCTGATGTCTCGCGCGTTCCAGAAACGTGTGGATTGATGACCGTCACTGAAATACAGATCACAAACTCGGACGTCGATGATCTACTGGAAAAACTTGCCGCAGGAGAATGGTCGTCGGTATTGGTAACGACCGCATTCTATAAAAGAGCAATCATAGCTCACCAGTTGGTAAGTCGGTTGTTGAAAAACTTGCAGAGATGCTGATTGCAAGTAAAGACCAATTGCTTGACCGAGATATTCGTTGAGAGAGCTCTGTTTCGAGCGGCAGAGCTTGATGATCACCTGCGCAAAACTGGTGCCGTTCTAGGGCCTCTTCACGGATTGCCTGTATCTTTGAAAGATCAAATCAATATCAAAGGCTTGGAATCTTGCATGGGTATATGGGTTTGTACCTGATTCAAACGCCGCTGACACCTAATTCGAAGGTTATGTATCCTGGGTGGGAACTTATGCGGAACGAAACTCTGTTCTCACCGATATTCTCGATAACGCTGGCGCTGTGCTTTTCGTGAAGACGAATGTCCCACAAACCTTGATGGTACATCTCAATTGTATTATGCGCCACTTCAAAACAATGCTTTGACATTCTTCAGTGGTCAGAAACCTTCAATCATGTCTTTGGGCGAACTTCGAACCCATACAATCGCTCCTTGACATCCGGTGGCTCGTCTGGAGGTGAAGGTGCCTTAGTTGGTGAGGTTCCAACTATACTGCGTGAATGTTGGATCACTCAAGGATCAAGCAGCAATGCGAGGAAGCCCACTCGGTGAGACCTCCTGCTTTGATTCGAGCCTGCATTACTGATAACCTCCAGGGGTAGGATCGGATATAGGAGGGTATAAGAAGTAGTATAGGTTGTTGACACCGTCTCATGTTTGTTATCAGATCGATTCGTATTCCCGCCGCGTTCTGTGGGACATATGGACTGAGGCCATCATACGGACGAGTGCCCTACGCCGGTTGTGTTAATTCCCTTGAAGGACAGGATTCCGTGGCTTCAGTCCTTGGTCCGCTTTCGAATAGCTTATCAGGGATCAAAACGTTCATGAAAGCTGTCATTGATGCTCGCCCATGGCTCAAAGATCCTCTTGCGGTACGCAAACGATGGAGCGACGATGAATACAACTTGATCGATCATGGCAACGGAAAGAACTTGTGTTTTGCCATTATGTGGAATGATAGTCTAGTCGTGCCACATCCACCTATCATTCGAGGTCTGGAGGTTGTAAAAAAGGCATTATTGAATGCTGGTCATAAAGGTCAAAACTTCATTTGGTTTCACTTTTACGATGTGTGGAGTTGAGGTCATGTTAGTGATTGACTGGAAACCGCTGAAGCACGCCGAAATGTTCAAATGCTTGGTACAAGTTTTCCCTTTGCCACTATGTACACGATCTAACACGAGACATCCGCGAACAGCACGATATATGGGCTGCCGGGGCTGCTGAAGATTACAAAGTCATTACCGCAGTGACGGGCGAGCCAGTAATCGCCAGTATGGATCTGAAAGATGAAATTTCTGCCGTCGGGAAACATGAGGAGCACAACAATGCCACTGTTGTCGTCCCTGGTGTATCTGCATATGATTTATGGCAAACTCACAAACAGAAGAGGTTGCTACGAGAGGAATATCTCCAGCTTTGGGAAGATACAATTCAAATCACTGGCACAGGTCGGGCTGTTGATGCAATCATTTCGCCAGCAGCACCTTACACTGCTGTCCGCCACGGAAAAAACAAGTATGCCATGCACAAACTAGCTCTGAACTAGCTGCATTGACGAAACATCTTAATTGACAGCACGGCACAATATACCATGGTCTGGAATTTGCTCGACTATAGCTCGCTGGTTATCCCAGTTTCCAAAGTCGACCCTGAAATTGACCGAGTTAGAGCGCCTCATGATTTTTACAACCAGGATGACAAGGCAAACTACGATCTATGTGAGACTGTTATTGACCATCTTACCCGTTATTAATGTGAGATGAACAAACCTTTTCTTCTAGATAACCCGGAAAACTTCGCGAACGCTCCAATCTCTGTTCAGTTGGTAGGAAGAACCTGTGAGGAGGAAGCTGTTATTGCGATGGGCGAAATTGTAGTAGCTGCTTTGAAACGTTCCAATGATGGGTTGAACGTTTGAACACAGTCAATACAACGTGTATTATGTAGTCGGCCAATGATGCGATTCGTTTGTGTCCAACGAAGTCGGAGAATGAGATAATCACGCCCAGTACATCAATGCAGCCACGGAACACAAACGATAACCCTGTCAAAAGTTGATATCCATGAAGTTGTGACTAATGAGGTGGATAAGATCGCTGTGAGTTGCAGAGGTAGGGAGAAGATTTACGAATGATGGAAGCACAATTCTTATTTGACCTGTGGATCACCCAAGGCTTAAGCCTCCCACTGCTTCGCCAGCCCCTTCAACTTCCTTCTCTTCTCCATCCCGTCTAATGCCACGGACTAGCGGCCGAAGGATAGGGCTAGCTAAACCCATAGATGCACGGAGTGTTGGACTCGATGTGACAGGCACTGTTCTCGAGAATGAGGTGGAGAATGAGCCAGTAAAAGTAGGCGAAGAGGTAGCGGAATTACTATTAGACCCAGGTACAGCTACTGGGATAGCGATCGGGAGGCGTGGAGTGTTGCGAGTTTTTGGTGATCCAACATTTGGATGTGATTCCCGTAGAAAAGTAAGGGAAGGGGAAACAGCACGCCGCTTGGAAGCTGCCGGGTAGGGATCGAACCGATCATCCACTGCAAGCAATAATGAGTGGTCAGGATCTCCAATCACGAATTGATACCCACGTTTACGTTTGTTTGACCGCACGACACTGGTAGTCGGGGGAGGGGTGTAGCGCCAATGATGTATTGGAGTGGACGAAAGCGAGGAAATGGAAGGGGACGCAGATGGCTGTACTTCGTAGTCAGAAAACGCAAGGAAAAAAGAGGATTCGCTTACTACGTCGACGTCCATAGCCATGCTTGATATACTCGAAAAACTGGGACTTTCTGAAATACTCATGGTGTTCAAATCATCACCATTGACGCTACCGGCAGGCGTGCGATTCCTAATAGCAATTGGTTCACTCATGCTCGAAGCATAAGAAGGCTCGTCCTCCCCTTCATCATCACTCGGCGTCTCTTCGCGTTGACAATCGTCTTCGCATGCTTCTTCTGGGTAACGGCCACGATTAAACATCGTGCTTGGCGTGCGGGGTTGCATGGGAAGCTCAGCTCCCGCGGCCACTAAACGTTGGAATGCAGCCTCCGATTTCACTTCGTCTTCGACGGGACGGGATTCTGCAAGAAGATTTAATATTCGGGGTTGTTTGACCTGAAGCTACAAAGTGTTAGTGATATATCCAGTGACAACGAAAAGAAAGCAGACCGGGTAGGATAGACGACGCCTGGGTATAAGGTGATTATCTATAGCCGATGTCGATGTTTTCCTGGGCGGGGTACGCAGCGACTTAGCTTTAACCACTTTACCTCCATCTTCTGATTCTTCGCTATTTTCGTGCACGGCAAGTGGAGGTGTGGGGTTCTCGGAGCTGCTGGATGGAGAACTCTCTCTGCCAGCGCGGTCCCTATACATCGGAGAGTCCTCATCATCTGAATGTGCCTTTCGCTTTATTGGAGACGGTTGAAGAGTGAAAGAGCTAACGAGAGGGCTGTGAAGGCGGGTTTCTGATAAATGTGTCGCCTTGGGAGTGAGAAGACTGGGTCTTCGAAATCTGTGAAGAACGAAGCTTGTATCATCGAGTGTTACAGAAGAGGTGCTCGCAATCGAGCTAGATGGAAGTGCAAAATCTGACGATGATGTAGGAAGGCTGGGTCTCGAGGAGTCTTTGGGCATTTGACACACTGGGGCGTTCAATGTGAAAGAGAATATGGTAAACAAAATGGACCGTGCGCAATGGCAATAATAGCTGATCACGTGCAATTAGCGCTTAAAGACGCGTTCAACGCGACCTTTCTGTCCGTCCGTAGTACTAGTAGTAGTATAAAAGTAATTCTTGTACTTAACGTTTGTAGATTCAGAATTATATCGTCCATATCAATCGATCAATCAAGTATGACATACTGTGCTGGCCATGTCTATCACTTCCGCTGACCACAGTTTAGATACCAGCCAGCATCAGGGAACCAGCTGTATAGAGAGAGGTGCCGAGCAAGACAAGAAGAGCCAGATTGTATAGAGAGCCACCATTCTTGTTACGCTGTGCTGGATCGCCTGAGAGGTAGCCTCTAGTATATAGCACACGCGTCAGCGACCAGAAGGCGCAGGCGGCAGCCGCAACTTTGGGGAATTTCAACGCTGCTACCAAAGTCCTGTAATGTGGATTAATTATTGAGATCCAGATTTTGAAACACGATGAAATCAAACATACGTTGTATATATAATAGGCAAGTTTTCGAGTGTATTTTGGTGTGCCCGTTGGGCGCAATTGAACTTGAGAGCATGAACAGAGGCCTCGACTTCTTTCCGTTCGGCGTACACTATGAACCCTAGTCAGTATTTCACGAACAGGAGTAAATTAAGCAACGGAACTCTGAGGGTATTTGATGCCAGCCGCTTTTCGCTGTGTTGACACAACAGCACTCTGTCCGGCCACAAGGAAAACTGTGGATAAAAGCGCTCCAGCGACAAAGGAAAATCTTAATCAACGGATTCTCTTAGTAGATAACGGACCACAGAAAGCAATGATGCGCACCCTTGGGGAACTACGATGACTGAAGACATTTGATGAAAATTTCGATAAGGAAGAGTCTCAAGGAGCAAGATTTATACGCCTCAATTACGTGGCAATTTTCCAGGGACGGACAGGGTTTATTAGATGCCGAATGACGCGTCCAGGAAGGCTGACACATGTAGAGGGCCTTTTCGATGTGTTTGTCATTTTCAAAGACAAACTGGGCGCGGTTTGGGCTGTATGTATAACTCCAGATCGAAATCGTTCGAAGAGAACTAAGATCAACGTTAGCAAGCAATCACAGCAACGAATTTTGTATTAGCGCTTGTCGGCGTCTAAACTTCTAGATTAAAATTTAATTCGCGTTGATTTTTCCCCAACGCTCTCAATGTCTAAACGATCGGTAACAGAAGTCATATCTACGGCAGATGGTCAGGCTTTTCTGAAAGTATCAGGCGCTGGTGCTCGACGTGAGGCTCCACCGGGAGACGAAATGGGAGAATTTGAAGACGCTTGGGAGGACGAGATTGAAGAGGACGAGGACGTCGTAGATGCGGAAGCAGAGTCACAGGAAGATGGTGCGGATTTCTCTGGGCATCTATCAACATGCTCAACCCTATGAAATAATATCTCCAGGTATGGATATAGACGAATTGATGCCTGCAATCGAAGAGTCGGAACAGCCATCCGCAACTCCTGACGTCTTCATTCCTGGCATCCATATACTAGGAGAGGATGAGATACTCGAACCCGATGAATCGGTATATTTCATGCGGCATTCCACCGGCGTAGACTGGCCTTGTCTATCGTTTGATATACTACGCGATAACCTAGGTGAAGAACGCCAACGTTTCCCGCACACCGTATGGATCGTAACCGGAACACAGGCTGATCTCGCTAAAAACAATGAGATCGTGGTTTACAAAATGAGTTCCTTACACAAAACACAAAAATCTGGCGGTAAGTAGGTTGATTGCATATAACGCAAGAGTCTACAACCTCAATCCCTTTTACGCGCACAGACGGCTCTGATTCGGATGACGACGAGGAAGACGATGCCTTGGACGAAGACCCAATCATCGAACATCGCTCAGTGCCTCATCTTGGCGGCGTCAATCGTATTCGTGCGCAACCGTTACCTGCGTCGGAACCTCTACCTCCGCCCACTCAACCCTATCATGTTGCGAGTTGGGCAGAAACCGGAAAGGTTCATATATGGGATGTACGTCCACTGATAGAATCGCTAGAGACTCCTGGCTACTCTTTCGATAAATTACGCAGTAGCAAGCCTGTTTTCACAATCGATGCGCATGGACGGGCAGAGGGCTTCGCCATGGACTGGGCAGCATCGAGCGCATCTTCAATACGCCTTTTAACAGGTGATATCAACTCTCAAATATTTCTTACAACATCCACTGTTTCTGGATTCAGTGTGCTCCCTCAACCGTTCACGTCTCACACCTCGAGTGTGGAAGATATACAATGGAGCCCTTCCGAACCTACATTCTTTGCCTCATGTTCGGCTGATAGAACGGTTCAAATTTGGGACGTGCGGATCAAAGGCAGGAAAAGTGTTGCTGGGATTGATCCCGCCCACGAAAGCGACGTGAATGTTATCAGCTGGAACAAGGGCACCTCATACCTGCTCGTGAGTGGCGGTGATGAAGGTGCTATTAAAGTTTGGGATTTGCGTAACATACAAAAGAAAGGGTATCTAATTTATTTGCTGTGCTTCTATCCCGATTCTCACCGACCTTGAATTTAGAACCTCTACACCCACCCCGACCCCGATCGCCTCATTCCATTGGCATCAGGGACCTATAACCTCTTTAGAATGGCACCCTAGTGACCTATCCACTTTTGCAGCCTCAAGCGCAGACGGTATAGTCTCTTTGTGGGATCTTGCAGTCGAACATGATGAGGACGAGATGAACGAAACTTCGGACACGAAAGATATACCCCCTCAAATGCTATTCAACCATCATCAAAAGGACGTTAAAGAAATCCATTGGCATCCACAAATACCTGGCGCAGTCGTAAGCACAGGAGCCGAAGGATTTGATGTGTTCAGTACTATTGCTACATGAGCGTTCACACTGGAGACGACGGTTTGCTGCATATACTAGGATATAGTCGATCCATTTTATCAATATATGCCATCCCCCTTAATTGATCCAAATCTAAGTCGTAAAGTCCTTGGTGACCTCTCGTTGAACAATATCACTAGACTGATTTAGGACAAACTTTACCTGGGTAATGTTCTTCTGCGTAATATCTGTCAGAGCAGCGTATAAGTCCCTTATGTCGAGCAAATGATGGCGAGCATCAAAAATTTGCTTTTCGTCATGTTCTAGCAATGCTGACTGCAGATAAGACATTCAGGAGGCAGTAATCCTACAAGAAAAGCAATTTACAGTGTAGTCCTCCACGAAAGGGTATTTTATAAGCTTTGAACATATCTTTGCTCTGGCTAGATGGTGTTGTCGCGCGCTGTCTCTCAGATTGTATGCGCAATCTTGCGCGCGATGTAATTCATTGAGTATCTCTGTGTTGGACGAATGGTCTGAAATTGGTAATCGTCAATGGCCTCAAAACGCGAACCTTCTTGCACTCCCGCACCTATGGACCCGGAGTTGATCAATGGTTATCGAGTTGAGAGAATACAGCCAACGAACCAGAGTTATCGCCGCTGTCAAATGCATACGGACTTGGAACCAATCTTGACCAGAATTCAGGCGAGACTTACTCTTCAATTCTGTGAGGCGGAAAAGCGGAAGCGGGCAGTAAGGATTATAGTTCAATGAAATGTACCATTCAAACTCACTTGGGTATGGACAGCGTGACCCATAATCTAACCTTGTCGATAGAGGTCACCAACTCTTCGCATTCCTTCTTGATTATAGAGTGTAGATGTTTGACATGTTTATTCTCTAGGATAATATTGGGCAATCGAGCATGTCGGGTATCGTGTTGATCTATCCTCGAAGGTAGCTCGTTTGCATCGAATGAATCTGTCAATATCTTGCGCTTTTTCAATGGCACATCTACGTCCGAAAAGTCCGAAGGTGGCGGATAAACAGTAGTATCAATGCTGGCGAGGTTGGCGTCACGAAAAGGTGAACTTGTATTCGCCGTGGATAGAACGAGTTGCTGAAGTTCACTGAAACAACCAATAAGCAAGGAACAAGGGAACAAAGAATGTGAGTATATTTACAGTGTCTACAATCAATTGAGATAAGTTTATGAATCTCGATCAGGATACTGTTCTTCTACAAACTTTCTTAGGGAACGTGCTAAAGACGACTTCCTCGCCGGCTTGCTTCACCTCTGAGCGGAATGTCTATCAAGCGCATGAACAGTGCAGGAAGCTCAAAGTGTAGGATAAGCGACTAACCTCTGTTTGAACCGCCAAACCTCTGTCCATTGATGATTTCACAGTTATAACTTAGGGTGGGAATGGCGGATAGAATCAGGCGGACCAGTAAGTTAAGCGCCCACTGACACACAGATGTGTATTCGAAATTTAGACGCTTCCTGAGTTCTCCTGTGCCATTTGGTTGCCATGGCCCACAATGAAGAGAATGATGCGATTTCGGCTCTTACTGGACTCTCGCTAGGAAGCATTCTTGGTGACCTCAATGTAACGACGGATTCCCTCAACAATCAACTCGGAATTTCCGGTATACCTGCCCTCAGCTCAAAGCAGATTTACAACGAGAATTACGACGATGAAGATGCAGTCGGGCTAGATCAAGGAGATGATTGGGAGGCACAGATCGACCTTGAAATGGCACAAGAAGGGGACGATGCAGTGAAAATGGAGGTCAATTCTCCTACGCTCAAACAGAAGCAGAAACGGACAAGAATCGTGAAGCGTTTGATAGAACGCCCAAAGACTGTTTATGAACGTTTTCCTGCATTCGAGAAAGACAAAGTCTTGGACTTCAGCGAATTGTTCAAAGGATATACCGCTCGTAAATCGAGAGTAGGAAAAAGACAGTTTGCCGGTACGTCGACTTTCAATCTTTGCCCTCGTCTGTCTTTGCTGATCCAAAGTGCAGTCGAGACAACTTATCCGAGAAAGAAAGAAGTTCCAAGAGGCTTTTTAGAATCCGTAGCAGGGGATACGAAACGTCAGGTGGAGAACAAGAGGGTAGAAGCAGTGATATCGTCAGGGAGCATTGAGGCTGATCTCCGTCGAGCACTCGAGGTATGCGAACAAATGTTCAGTTAGTGATGAGTCTTAGTTTTCGAAAATAGGAACGGGGTACAACGAACGTTCAAGTATCGGTCCCACTACATGACAGGTCATTCGATCTGGTTCTCTTATCAAATTGGGAGGATCAGATCATATATGAACCAGATCCTTCGCCTTCTGCTGTACCCCAATCTACTGACAACAGCCTGACCACTCCTGTGAACAATGTTTTAGAGTCGGGGGCGTGGACGCAGAGCATAATTTGGACACCCGATGCACCGTTCAGAGACTTTACCCAGCTCGAGTTCAATCATGAGGACGACATAGTTCCAGAAGAGCGCTCAAGTTCGTATTACGTTTGTAGCCTCGATTCCCTTTGCCGAATACCATTCCCTCACAGATGAACAAATTCGACCCAGGAAACGTTTCAGAACAGATGCTGCTCCGCGGGATAAATTCAACCTATCTAACGATCAGTACTATGAGGTTGCCAAAGATGGCGGGCGTCATCGTGTGCGCCAGACTTTCGGTCAGCTCACCGTAGAGCACGCTTATTCAGCCCAAAAATTACAACTTCCATTTGTGAGGTTTATTGCTGGATCGCTTTGGGGAGACTTAGCTCACATAAAACGTTAGTACAAAACGCGACTTTCCAAGCAAGAAGCTCGTTCCTTCCATCGGCCCGCACTGCAATTCCCCATCAACATCGAGCTACATTTCACGAAAGTTCGGACTGCGAAGAAAAAAAAGGACAAAGCTGGGCGTAAACTAGGCAAGGGTGGTAATGTGGCAGAAGGGCTCCATACTACTAGCGATCTGAGTCTGCGAGACACAAGCAATTTTGTTTTGTGGGAATACTCTGCATGTACATCGCTTGTGTCTTTCAATGCGGGCTGCTCATTCGCACCATTCAGGAGGAACACCCACCCATCATCCCCAACTTCGGAATGGGGAGTGTACTGGTAAATTATTATCGAAAAAAGGACGAAAAAGATGACCATGTCCCAAAGGTAGGCTTCTGACAGATTAGTTGCAATAGTCTCAATATCAATCCTGTTAGTTCGACCTCGGCGTACCGTTCGTACTAGAGCCGCAAGACGAATCGCCTTTCATGAAGTTTGGTTATGTCTATCCTGGCCAGGCGATGCCCGCTCTGTATAACAATCTGGTCCGTGCACCGCTTTTCCGACATAAACCCAAGCATACCGACTTTCTAGTTGTACGGTGGGTTAGGATCATGGATCTCCTCCACATTCAAACTGATGATAAGTTAGGAGCACCGTAAAGGGTGAAACCAAATACTTTATCCGCGAGATCAAAAATCTTTTTGTCATTGGCCAAACATATCCTGTAACCGAGGTTCCTGGGCCTCATTCCCGGAAAATCACAAATACAATCAAACACCGACTGCAGATTATCGCGTACAAATTACTGAGAAAAAGCACAGGCGAACGATTGAAAATCTCTAGGTTGATGAAATATTTTCCAGATCAAAATGAACTACAAATGAGGCAACGGTTGAAGGTAACAGAAGAAACGCGCTCGAAATCGTGTGTCGGACTAAAATTTTATGCGTTCAGGAATTCATGGAGTACCATCGTCGTGGTCCTCATCAAGGCTTCTGGCGTCTCAAACCCAACTGGCCTGTGCCCTCCGATCCGGAAATGCTCAAGATGGTCACCCCCGAGCAGGTGGTCCTTACAGAGAGTATGCAGGTTGGTCAACGTCATTTGCAGGACTCTGGGTATAGCCAAACCGCAGACAACGCGGATGGCGACGAAGCAAATCTCTCAGTAGAGCAGCAACTTGCGCCTTGGATTACGACGAAGAATTTTCTTTTTGCGACACAGGCAAAAGCCATGTTAAGGCTACACGGAGAAGGGGATCCTACGGGACGAGGGGAGGCCTTTAGTTTCATCCGAATCTCTATGAAGGAGATCTTTGTCAAAGCCGGGGAGGACTACGAGCAGAAGATGGGTATGTTGTATCTGCAAAACGTCAGTCCTTACTAACTTTTTTGAATAGCGGAGGCCGAGAACAGACCAAAGTCAGCTCATCGGTACAACGTTGCCGAGCAACAACAGATATACAAGTCTGAAATTGAGCGTATTTGGAAGGCTCAATTTGATTCACTGAGTCGACGGGAGGAGCCATTGCTGACGGCCGAGGATCTGCGAAGAGATGCGCTGAAAACACAACAAATTGAAGCACAACAACAGCAAGCCAACCGGGATCTCACACCATTAGATTCTTACAGTCGTGGTCCGTCAATGGATCGAGGGAGTGTCGATCCTGAAGCGAACCGGCGAGTCTTGCGAATCAAGCGCCTGGTCGATGGCCATTGGGAGACTGAGATTGTTCGAGATCCGGCCGTCATTCGGGCCTATATCCGTAATCGGCAAGCTATTGAGGAGGAAAATACGCTGACTGATAGTTTGGCGCCGACTGGTGATGCTGATAAGGATAAGCGAGCGAAGAAGAGGTATGCCAACACCATCTCACTTGAGATGATCCTTTTAATTCGGAACATAGGATCGAGGAAGAGCTCGCGAGGATGAAGAAGAACCAGGAGAGACGTCTGCACAGAAAAAATGCGAAGATTGTAAAGGAAGGTGGTACTCCCTTGCAACTCAATAGACCTCTGAAATCAGAGACAACCGTATGTGTTCTTTTCTGCGAAATTCAAAATGTGATGATGTACTCATGAGATGGTTTCCCCGTCAGAGACGCTGTGGCCATTGCGGGCAAATGGGACATATGAGTACGCATTCGGTTTTTTTTTCGGCCGTACTTCCTGACAACCTATGTACTTTCCTTTTAGAAACCAATCGAAAATGCCCTCGGTGGGAGGAATTTAACTCCGGAGCCGCACCTACACCTGGGCCTTCTGCGGCCTCACCGTCCGTAGCGACGAGCCCCCCCGCGACACCTTCTCAGTCGAACATTGGATTTAGTCGGGGACCGGCTTTCGGACATTCCACTGCGACTAGTCCCCTGGCTACTAGTCCTCCTGTGACTGTTTACGACGAAGCAACTCCAACAACTTCTGCCCCAAAGATCAAATTGAGTCTGGGAAAAAAGACCTCTTGAAGTACCGAATCCCATACGTGTATGTCGTTTGTTCGTAGCTTCTCACTGTATCATGTTTTATTTACAACTTGCGATACTGTAATATTAAAATAGGTATAATCTACTGACACACATGATTCGCATTTATCCCTTGTATTAAATATGTGCCGAGTATGATCTTCTTCCCAAGCGATTACACTAAAGGAGAAATTTTCATATCCATCCTGGGATTTGTAGGGTAGAGTGTAGCAGCCTGTAGTTTCCGCTCCGGCCTGGTCCGGGATATGGTTCATGTTCGAACTGAATAGATTGGAAAAATTGCTTGGCTTTCAAACCAAGCCTTTGATTGCCCAACATGTGCTTGGCTACAACATGGTGGCGATACACCTCGAGATGAACTTGGCGTTCTGAGCCTGCACGAGCTCGAGAGAAACGAATTTCAGGGACCCGGGAAAAATAGATGGAGTTTTTGAAAATGCGATCCATTCAATGAGAGCTGGTGTATGTTCAGAAAACCAAGTAAACACTTGTCAAAAATTGCTAAGACCGTACCAGACTGTTCAGATTTTCGAATCAAAGGCCTCTGCTCTCACACGCGCAGCGGAAGTACGGATTCACGAGGCCTGTCATAATGTAGACTTCTTGTCGGCTTGTTGGGGGTAGCTTTCTAATTGTCTAACATCCAAGCACTGGGACAGCAAGACGGCATAGGATGGCATTAGCAATAGAAGTTGCACTGGTACACGCTGGGGTCCAGGTGTATCGGAGAAAAATACTGAAGAGGTGATTACGTCAGAATTTTAGCCAAGACTGGCTTCTCCTCCCCTGTCTTGGCACTCTTGGCATTGTCAGCGGCTGCCTATTTGAAGCAGATGTTCCGTTCAAAACTTGTCCCCTTGGCTCAACTTGAACGACGACTTTATTCAATGGCTGGCTCTGATTATGACCGTGACCGTGACATTTCTCCCTCTAGTGGATCCAGCGTCGAGCCATCTTCTCTTCATCGTTGTCAATGGCAAGACTGTTCTCAGTCTTTTGTTGACCCAGAAACTTTATACAACCATCTTTGCAACGAGCATATTGGTCGAAAAAGTACCAACAATCTTTGCCTCACCTGCAAGTGGAAGGATTGTGGAACGAGCTGTGCAAAGAGAGACCATATCACTTCTCATTTAAGGGGTGCGTCCTTTGATAGTTATCTTAAGTTTCGTTTTCAATCTACTATTGCCAGTCCATACCCCGCTGAAACCTCATGTTTGCGAGGTCAGTCTCATCTCTTTCTATGTAACCCCATACGATGTTTTTTCTTGCCATTGTAGATATGCAAAAAGTCATTTAAGCGTCCGCAAGACCTGAAGAAACACGAAAAAATTCACACTGAAGAGCATCATGCTGCTCATAAACACTCTAAAGCAATTACCGTCGTCGATCCTATTTATGTGTCAAGAGTTCGAAAGGAGTCGGGCAACCACAGTGAGAACAAGTCGGAAAAAGATAAGCCAGCACCACGTATACGTGCACCTACTCCACGCTCCGTGTCCCATTCGTCTGCTTCGCCAGAAAGTGAGTCCAAGCTCATTGCACTACCCTATATTTGCCGAATGTCTTGTACCTAGGCTCTCTACCTACCCCTTCTCCTGAATTGACTCCGCCTCACCATCATACTCATCATTCACCTCTTCACGATGATCTCTTCATTCACAACCAACTTCCTCCCTGGGATGGCCTTCGTTCCGACTCTAACGCGGTACATGTATCTGCCGGGTCAAAACGTTCTCATGATAACGATTATAGCGTGGACGATTTCTTCAATGACATGAAGAAGAGAAGGGTTAATCCTTCTTATGATCCGGGTACGTCACTTCTAACCTTCAACGGCCTAAACTCGATTGAAGGTCTCTATCAGGCATGGTCGCACGTCTCAATAATATGGCCTACAATCATTCTCAATCCAATGTGCCTTTCAATCCTCGTTCTGTTTCGTTAGATATCCGCACACCTGAAGAGCTTGCGGCCGTAAACGAGTTTCTAGTCACCCTTGGACGTGATGTATCTGGAATGATACCTTCTACTCGCTCGGGCCATCACACCCGCTCTCAAGGGAGTTATGCTTCTGAATCCTTCTTTGATTCTGTTGCCTTGAGTCAATTGGGCCTTACCGGGATGCCTGGTTTACCTCCGACTGAGGATTTTGTTTCCGCGCCATCGTCATATGCCGGTGGCCCACCTACTAGTGCGACGTTCACACATAGGCCAAGCTCGTCTGGTATGTATTCTGGCGTTGGTGGGGAGGCTGCCCCTGGCCGACGTTCTTCGAGATATTCTCATCTCCAGCAATATGACTTTCCTGGTTCAGGTACTTACCATCAGCTCACGCCTCCACTGGATCCTAACTCAGAATCCCCGCACTCTGCGTCAAATCCTGTGAGTATGCATGCCATGGCACAGTCATTCAGCAATAACGGTCGATATTCCGCTCTTTCCCCTACATACTCATCACATCCTTCCATTTCTGGTCAGTTCGGGGTTCATCTCAATCCTTCTGCCGAGAGTGCAGCTGGGTTTGATTATTTACGCGCTCCCCGTGGACCTGTACCGGAAGTAGGGTTAACCATACCTGAAACAATCGGTGTCGACAAGACTGTACGACGCCCAATGGTGCTATTAAAGAGCATACCTTCGAAGGAGGATCCGTCTACAATCGCCTCTTCGGTTGGTGCTCCACCCGAGCCACTAGAACCCAAACTCACTCATGGTATCCACCGTGGACCACCGGCCAAATTGCCCTCGATTGAATCCTCATCTTCCAGAAAGCTTACACCTGTACCTTCCTCTTCTACTTCTGCGTCCGCGCTCTATCCCACTCTTACCCTTACTGAGGGAGATGCACAATACAAACTCCCGCCCCTGAAATCATTTCGCTCTGACTCCCCGTCACTGGTATCTAGGTCTAGTACCCCTAGTTCTGTCGATGATTCACTACATCCACAGACTACCGTGCTTCCTAGTTTGAAGAGTCTTACTGCGGTCGGATCAGTCAGCCTTCATCCGCCAAGGCCGAAACGATCGCTGACCGGTGAATCCGACGAGCTCGCGCGCGAAGTCGGGAAGATTGAGCTGACAGGACCTGGAGCACATTCTCCTGCGCTATTACATTCCTCATCATCATCCTCCCCTTATGCGGAACGAGTCTCTACTTTTCCCAGGAAACCGTTCCATGATGTCAACATTCCCCTCGACGAGCGTCGGCGGCATGCAGAATTTATTAGGACTTTGTTAGTGGCTATCAATGAGGATTACATTAAACGGTCCGGTTCAGAGCCCAATCGAAGCAGTGTGAAGCAGGGAAATGACGATAAGATGGACGTCGATGAGGTGGTGGCTGTTAAGCCGCGGCCGTCGTGCAATTCCAGCGTGGATATAGAGATGTGTACCGCGTAAGGTGTCATTAATGTTTTCGATCCTTCCATGGATAAAGGACTTGCATTTAAAAGTCATTATTTTGTATTATTTACATAAAACTAATGATTGTAGTTTTTGCATCCAGTGTCTATAATCTGCGTCTATTGTATGCATGTACTTTTTTCGATTTATACATAAGATGAAAATTAAACCTTGCTTTGGCAGTACGGGACGGAGGATCTGATATATACACAATTTTCCTTACGTTTTCTTTGAATATATCCTCCACATATATCCCAAGACGAAGACTCTAGGTAACCACCTAAATATCGTAAAGATAGTCGAATTTCCTCCAGCAGTAAAGCGCAAAGGAGGTTTCCTGCTCAAGGCTTTGGATACCACGGCCTTGGCGAATTTGGCAGCAGGCATACTGCGTTCTGTTTGACTGGCGTTGATTCGTTTCATAATATTTGGAATGAAGGCGGAGTACAGGGAGTTCTCTGGTAGGACGAACTTCTGTGTCATGTTGTTAGCAATATTTGACCGGACAGAACCTGGAACGACGTTCATGACGGAGATATTGAAAGGTCTGCATTCCATGCTTAGCACTTCGCTGATCATGTGCGTGGCAGCCTTCGTCGCTGAGTATAATCCATTCCATGGGACCGGTCTAGATTACAATTCGGAAAACAAAGCGTCAATAATGATATTCTCCCAAGACGTGCAGCGCACGTACGTATCTCCTACGACAGATCCCACGTTGATAAATAGGCCTTGCTTTCGTCCTGCCATGATAGGTAGCACACTCCTGCAGATCCGGAGTATGGCGAACGTGTTTATGTCGAATGCTTGTCGGACAGTGTCCATATCCTGGTCCAGAAGAGCGCCTGTATGCGAGGTCCTCGATATGACATAAAGAGGGAAGATTAGATACCATACCAGCGGCACCCGTTCCTGCATTGTTGACCACGATATCTATTTTGCCTTCCTTGCCAATGATATGTTCAACAACACGCTTGACATCTTCATCGCTCGTCACATCCAACGGTAACTTTTCAATTCTGGGATGGCTAAAGCCTGCCATCTTCGCAGGATTACGGGCGGTGGCATAAACTTGACAACCTTGAGCGGCGAACTCTTCACATCTAAAGACACTGGATGATAGTCGTGAAGCATCCGCGCATCAGCAACTACTCACAATGCGGCACCAATTCCGCCAGCCGAGCACCCAGTCACCAGTACAACAGAAGCCATGGTATGATTATGAGGGACGGAAGAGAAGCGCTCTTACTTATAGAAGCCCAGAGTTCGACGCGTTTAACAGTACAGTATGGCGCCGATCATGACGGAAGCAAAATCACTAAAATCCTCGACTCTCTTTTGACCAAGGCGATATACATACCTATCTATAATGACCACTTTTTTCTGTATATACTGTCTAGTATTGTATATATGCTGAACTCGAGCGCGCAGTTAGTCATCGAATAAAGTTTGCACCGCAGTCCTGAGAAAACAAAAGTCTTGAGCCGCTTGGCCACTTACCGCAGCAGGCCAGTTGCTCCTTTTCCTCATCCTTCTTCTATAGTCTCTCTTTATCGTCATCACTACACTGTTTCCTTACTCTTTTGCTTCCAAATTTCCTATCTCATCATGCTATTCCCAACCAAGAACATTGTGCAGGTCGCAGCCGCTCTGATTTTCCATTCTCTGAACGCGCGAGCTATATCTGTTTCTCGACGTGCCACGGTTTGTAATGGTTACAGTGAGGTATGTTGAGCGTTTTTCACGATTCTTCCGTATGTTTTACTCGGTCGTTTCTTTTAGCTATGCGACCGATCACTGGGAAACGTTACTTTTGTGGGGACTCACGATTCCTACGCAGTCGGAGTGGACAACCGTAAAGCCTGTTATGCTCAAACTTTTACCACAAACACTGATATATATATCATTCTTTCAGTTGCTACAAATCAGGACTACGACAGTAAGCCGGTGACTTCGCACATGAAAGCACATACGCTGATGCTTTACCCAGTAACTCAACAGCTCACGGATGGAGTTAGGATGTTGCAATCGCAAGCCCACAACAACAGTGGCACAATTGAATTGTGCCACACTTCCTGCGTATGCCAGGATTTTTCTTGTTTGTTGTATCGGCTAAATTTCAGTAGGGTCTCGAAGATGGCGGAAGCTTGCAGGATTACCTGACAAAAGGTTTGCTATGTGAACGTTGAATTACCTCCAACGTCCCATTCAATTTTGTTCTAGTAAAAACGTGGATGGACAGTAATCCGGACGAAGGTTTGTTTCAAACTAGTATATCTTCAGATTTAATGCTTACTGGTGGCCGCACAGTGGTTGTTTTGCTGATTGTCAACATTGATGATCTACCCGCCACCGAATTCGCACCTGTATTTGAGGCCGCTAACGTGACCTCCATCTCTTACCAGCCGGGGATTTCCAACATGACTGCATCTTCCTGGCCGACTCTCGGTTCTCTGATCGACAATGGGACGCGTCTTCTCACATTCCTGGACAATTCTGCGGATATCACTACTGTTCCATATATTCTCGATGGTGAGAGACGGGAACTCCCTTGAAGACATCGCTGATCCGTTTACAGAATTTTCCAACATTTGGGAGACTGCTTACGATTTGACTGACCAAAATGCTTTTGACTGTACCGTTAATCGTTCGAACGGGGACACTTCAACGCAGATGTTTCTGATCAACCATTTCCTGGATCAACTCATTCTCGGAGAACCTGTACCAGATTCTACCCAGGCGAATGAGACCAACGCCGTCTCCGGCACAGGTTCTCTGGGTGCTCAGGTTTCGACTTGTCAGTCTGTAATGGGAAGGCCTCCCAATTTCATGCTCGTTGATGTGAGTACGCTTTCATCAAGTATGACCCGCATGTGTCTCAACACATTCTCAGTTTTACGAGTATGGAAATGGATCTGTATTTGAGGTTGCTGCAGCTGCTAATGGTGCGTGAAACTGCTATCGCTGATAGCAATAATTATTGATGGCGTCGCAGGTGTCACCTATAATGCCAAAGCTATAGCCACCCCAAAGACATCGTCATCCTCTTCTTCTTCGAATGATGCACAAACTATACTTGATGGATCGTTCTTGAATGTCTTGCGTATTGCTCCCCTGATGATCACGGGTGGTATTGTCTTTGGTGCTGCGACCTTATTCTGAACATTTTATACATCTACGACTACTCATCACAACGGACTTCTCATTAACATTCTGATGGCAATTACTGATTGCTACTACTATCACAATGGATGGACTGGACATTAATATAATACTAAATCTTAATGAACGGGATTCATGGCTATGTAGAATATCCTCAGCGTTTGCGTTCAATGCGCCACTTGTAAACCCTTGGTTTGTACGTCTCGTCCGACTTTTTGATATGGGTTTTCCTAGAACGCCCCCCTCTCGCATCTAACGCGTCTTCATCTTCATCGGAGTCATCGCCAAGTTTCTCTGGCGCACTGATCCTCTTTCGTGCACCCTTACCCATCATCAACCGTTGCATCTCAAATTCTCGTACTGCATATTGCATCTGTTTGTCCCGCACCAACCGAGCAGACAGCTCCTTCAAGAGACGTTGTCGATGTTGCATAGCCTGACCCTCCATTTCTTTGCGGAAGTCGGCACCATCTAGGCCATCATCATTTCGTACGGATTTCCGTTTTTTGGAAAGACGTGTCGCGTCTGGTTCTACCCAACCTAGATCTACCGGTTTGGCGTTGGTATCCCCATCCATGACATTGGGACTGGAAGGATACGAAGGTCCAACATAGTTCGGTACTGGATATATATCAACTTCAATATCTTGAAAGAAGGCCGATTTACACACCGACTTGGTTTTCAACGAAGACAATATGCCGCTGCGAATGTTTTCTAAATTTGGCGGATATAATTCCAGCATCTTGGAGAATTTCAAGCTCCTCGGGATCGAGGCTGTTTTCCTCCGGATCCTTGGCCGAGACAAGATCTATGAGAGCTGTGAGTTGAGCTTTGATTTTGTCGATTTTCTATACAAACATGAATATCAAAAATTCAGTTGAGATGATGTAATACCTTTAGTCCTGCAACTCGCATGGTTCTGATGTAGTTCTCGTCTTGGGTTTTGAGTACTTTTACAACATCGGCTGGCAATGCAACGTTTCCTCTATCTTTGACGTGAATACCTCGCTACCGCAAAGTCAGCTCGAAGTCAAAATTAAGAAACAGGCACATACCTTCGTTTTCTCCTTTGTCATCGAAAAGTAAAATTCATCCTTGTTCCTCTCTGCAGCTTTCTGCCTCAGCCGCGTTAACCTATCTTGTTTGGAGTGATAGTCCTTGGCTCGTTTGACATAGTCTTTGTGCTTTTCGAGGAAACCAAGCTTCGCCCTGTGAGCTAATTGGGATCTTTCCTTGTGGTTGCGTCTGTGAATCGAATTTCGAAGGGAGGTCATCGTGATGATACAAAAAATAAATTGCCGAATTGGGAGTCGATAATCGTAAACAACGTGACACAAAGCAAGTGTGGGAAACAAGGAATTCTCCCAAATTTCCTCAACTTCCCGATTTTTAGACAAAAATCTTTCCCCGCTTATCCCGACTGGGATTGTATTTCGGTCTCTCGATTACTCGGTATGAGTTTCCAGCATTTTAGATTAGGTGAAATGGCCATGGCCAATCCCCCACCTCATCTTATGCACCTCCACGGTTCGGCTACAAATATACACGGCCATCCTCAGCAATCCCAGCAATCCTCCCAATTTACTACTATAGATAATACAAACAATTCTTTTTCCAACAATACATCTAAGATTTCCCCCGGTTCTTCCAATAAACAACCTTACGGATCGGGAGACACCGATGATGGCTATACACTTGTTTTTCCAAACCTTGCTGCATTTAACGAGTGGCGAGAAAGAGAAGAAGAAAATCAAGTCGTAGAATTTGTGAAGGTACTGCATATCTCAATAATGCACCCGCATCTGCTGACTTTTTGGTTCCAAAGGGTGACACTCACGGTAGTAAAGCAGTACCTCCACGTTTCAAGGATCATACGAAATTAGTTTGCGCTCGACATTCGCGGAGTGGGCGAAAGAAATATGTCAAAAAACATCCGGAAAGAGTGAGAAAGGTGCCCAGTCGGAAAGTAGGTGACAATCACTATTTTAACGAACGTTGGACTCACAACAATGCAGCTGGAAGGTCAAGGTTGTCCTGCATCGATTAGTTTCAAAACATACTATGATACTGATGAGATTCGAGCCTGCTGTGAGTTTTGAGTAGCACTCAAATCTATTTAGTGCTGATGGACGACTACAACAGATAACTCTCAACACTCTCATGAAATAGGGCCTGCCAATCTGGCATTCACTCGTCGAGGCCGCAGGGCCGCTGCGGAAGCGGAGAAGACTAAGTCGAATAAGCATATTCGATTTGCGAATGACACCAACTCCGTCAACGATGCTTCGACATCTACATCCATTGCCGGACCTTCAACTATTCCCCAATCCTTGCCTGTTAACAATTACACCTCAGCCGTATCTATGATCGCCCCTCTTCCAGCCACGCAAAACTCTTACCAGACTACTCCGTCACAATCCTACAACTATCAAAATCAGTACCAGTATGCCTCCACACCCGCCCCAGTCCCTCCTCCGGCTCCAGTGCCGCCTCCGCAGTCCAGCAACGACGCCTTTAGTCACGATCGTTGGGCAAATATGGAAACTTTGTTCCAATCTGTTCGGGAGCATGCTAGGACTTTCGCATACCCTAGTGCCAGTGTTGCAGTCCTAGAAACTGTTCTCATACGGCTGTTCCTGGAAAGTCCTTCTCAGCCTGGAATGGGTCAGCAGCCAATGACCGCTCCATTGATGCCACAATCTATGTCAGCACGTATGGATGAAGACGACGGCTCCTCGGAAGAGACATGACCATGATCTTTATAACACTTTATGTCGTAGGGGCTTATTTATTCTTCGTCTAAGACAGCTCATGTAGTCAGTTTTGTAATCAATTCCTTGTATTATACCTAGAATGTATCAAAATCAGTGTCGTCTACTTATGTTTGACGAATAATCCAGTTACAGAATTTCATCGGCGCCTTTCACATAAATATATGACAAATCCTCTCTCACTGTGGGGATAAGCCAATGTCCTCGTGGTAAAAATGTGGAGAAAATGAAAGGATTTTTTCCAAAATTTGTCAAAAATCCCAAACACAATTTTTGAAACTTTTCTTGTGGCAATTATTGTGAATTTGGCAGGGGCTGTGCTTATTTCAAATTATCCTTTCATAATTTTACCATAACCTCAGCTCAATTCCTTCAAGATATTTGCTGCCATATTTTTGTACATAACCTTGAGATAAAACCCACATTTTCACCACGAGGAAATCGGCTCATCCCCACAGTGTCTGTATTGACAGTGATTGATAGTCAATATTATCGACTAGCGGACCCCTGCGGGGTACAAACAACACTTGCCGTACTATCGTGCCTGCCAGTTTCAAAAAGCCAGGGGAGTGTCACAAAGCGTCAGAGGCGGGGTGACTAAGCGGAGCAGCGGGGCAAGCGGCAGAGCGGAACAACAGAGCAAGCAGTATAGGCGGAGCGACTGATCAGAGCGTAGACAGACTGGTCCCAAGATAATGACAGAGTTATATTAGTATCGTAGTTGTAAGTACTAGTAAGTAGGCACA